>DWDV01000267.1:0-18616 GCA_018245615.1 Mimoniades ocyalus | reverse complement strand
AAATAAATGTATTTAAAGAACATATCATTCGTCTCTTATTAAATGTCTTCAAAGTATGTGCTATCATATGCTTTGCGAGTACACTTAGGTGTGAATAACTAAATATGTAGACTAAAATTAGCATACAGTCCCACGAACCACATACGTAAAACAATCTGCGTATATCCCCTAGGATTAGTCAAGTTATTAGTCAATTTTTGGGATTTAAGGACCTGTAGGCTCTTTAGAATGGCTTGTCCTTAGAACTTGTCATGAACATAAAATACTTACGTAATCACTTACTAATAACAAGTATGTAAGACCTGATATTCTGACATAAGAGTCCGAATAACTGACCGTAATAAAAACTTCCTTTTAAACGTAACGTAACATCGCGCTTGTAATCGCCGAAGAGGTAGACAGAGGAATGTAAAACACTCCCACGTTTCACCAGTTACATTTAGAAACTTCCTTATAAATTACAAGAATAATAAAAGCTCACATTACAGTTATGAAATACGGTATTTATTCAAGTAACAGTACAGAATAAAGTTTAATAAATAATATCACAGTTTTCAATACTGTAAATACATTAATCCGAAATCGTAAACATTTATATCTCCTATGTGACTCACTAATTTCAAGTCGTGGCCTTGTTTCTGCAACAAAATATTAATTGATTATAATATGCAGTGCTTATAATATAAAAAGATGAAAACGCATGAAAGTATTTCATTAAAATTGCATTGTAGATATGCAATTTATATACTTCAACTCGATTTTGAATTTGCTAAGTAAATTCATAATTTGCAAATGTACAAAGTCATGTCTAGTACTTTATATAGTATACTAAACAAGGCCTACGTATTACATTTTTGCTATTGAGATATTGAGCCCACAGGAACAAGAAGCGAGAAATTACTAGAAAGATTCGTTTTCACATTAGATTAAAGTCTCAGTTGCCCTGATCTGGAATACTCCTCAGACAATAAATATTTTGAGTACATATGTGAAGCACGCGATATGGCTCATTTATGTTAATCATAATTAGAACTATTATTTATTTAAATGTATAATATAATAATAAAATCTTTAAATTGATGTAATCAATCAATATTAATAGGTAAGTATATATCTTGCCCAAGTTCCAGGATTAATTATACTTCATTAAACACTTATTGGAGTTAATTGTGTATGACCGAGCATCTGTAGCGTTTTATTAGTTTTTGTGTACAATAAGAAGCTATTCTTCTACACAGTGGCGACTAGACGACTTACTTGCAACATACGGCAGAGCGCATGTGTCTTTTGAAATGAGAGTTGTATTGAAACTTTTTTGGACAATTCTCGCACGAGTAGGGTCGCTCGCCCGTGTGGTACCTGCATTGATATAATACAATTAACAATCCGTAATAAAACTTAAGCGGTATTAGTGAGCTCTCCGGTAGCATGCAATTAAGATAATCAACACTAAATGCGTTATACTCCCAAATGTTAAAGAAATATTGTCAGGGGGGTTTCGTTACTGCGAAGAACTTCAATTAAAGTCTTCAACACCAGAGCGGGATCAGGGACTGAGCTCCGAGCGTCCCGTTTTTGTAATATTTGCATGTGGGTACTAGCCATACGAGAGATTAGATTGAACCACAAACGTATTAAAAAAGTATCGGCATTTTATAATATAAAAATAAAATCACGAGATATACTAATAAAAGTATGAAGAATACGAATGAAATTACAAAAAGTACAAACACAAATATAAAACATACAAACAAAAGTATTATGTATTTACAAATGAAAATATAAAAGATACAAATAAAAGTATGAAAGATTCATATAATAGAATGAAAGATACGAATAAAAGTATGAAATATACAAATAAAAGTATAAAAGATAAAAATAGCGATATACGCGAGTGCACCGACCGCATGTGCGCGACGAGGTCGCTTTTCTTATAGAAGCGGCGGCGGCAGGCCGCCTGCGCGCACGCGTGCGGCGCGCGCCGCTCGTGGTCGCGCTCGGCGTGCGTGCGCAGCTGCGCGGCGCCGCGCGCCACCCCGCCATAGTACATATGTGCGTTCTACTGACATGTCGCTGGGCCCCAGCGCTGCCATTATAGCGGCCAGACACTGATACATGGCGTTTTAACCTTTTGATACGTGTCTGTGACGAATCTCAAATGGTTCATGACTATAACATTAGATAGTAGAAAATAGTACTTTGCTAATTCTATGACATAAATAGTTACCCTTAAAAGTTCTTATGTCTTGCCTTCTGAGACTCTTCCTAAACCAAAAGCCATGGTCAGTAGTAAAATTATAAAAAGGGTAATAATGCTTTAAAAAAGATTATTATTTATTCTCATTGTTATACACCCCTAATAATACTTTAACATACCATCCAAGCCGCTTTAAACTGCTTCCCGCACTGTTCGCACATGTGGTTCAGCGTGGTGATGGCGTCGGGGGGCGGGTGCTTGGCGGCACAGTGCTTGGTGAGCGTGGAGCGGTAGCCAAACCGGAGACCACACTGGCGGCACACGTGACGACGGAGCCCCGGCTCGTGCGTACCTAGAATTCATTTCAACACACATTATATCATCGAACTACAAAGCTTATGCCTACAGAGATTATTGCATTAGGGAGTTACTCCATCTCTGATGACGATCTTAAAAATAAAGGATTGTTTTGCTTAAATACATTCCTTGATTATTTATACATAAAATCCAAGTTGGATTTACGAAAATTATATAGAGACATTCATGTAATTTCCAGATAATTTTGGAGTCCAAATGGGGCGAACATAAATATAAGTTTATAACATTCGTAAAGATTTACGCCAAATACGCACCCATATGCGATTTGTAGTTATCTTTCTTGTTGAACACTTTGCAACACGTGCGACACACAAACAACACTCGCTTCTTCTCTTTCTTCCTTTCTTTCCTTTTATTTGTCGTCTCATCCGAAATAGCCATATTTTTCTCAGATTGCGTTTGAATTGAATCTTTTATCTCCACAATGATTGGTACAATGTTATTTGGAAGACCTTTATAACTGTCCTCCTCATCTGGCTTCTCTGTCTCAGTCTTGTCACTGTCGTCGCTTATGCCAACGCCTATGTTCAACATGTCCGTCAATTGTTCAGCGTCTATTTCACTTTTCAAACTTATTATAAACGTATCATCGTCTTCAGTGGATATGTACTGTACGTTATTTTCACCAATCAATTGGTTTAAGTTTGCAGCTAAATTTGTACTAGCGTCTAGATCTACGTCGGTTTCGAATATCGTGGCACATCCATTGACCTCAACAAGAGGATCTTGAGACACATTTTGTTTTGTTTGGATCAAATTGGTCATTTCGTTTACATTCAACAATTCATCGGGTAGATGATCTTCTTTATCTTGACACAATGTCTTCAATATATCCTGATCTACGCTTTTGCCTACATCAATAAAGTCAAATTTTATCTCAGCGTTTTTGTCATCAATACAATAATCAATATCATTAGAGTTCATATTAAACATATAGCTACTTTGAAATGTGTCGAAATCTATGTCATTATATAACAATTCATCATCTAAGGAATGTAGATTCATTTCTTTTAAAAACTCTATCTGCATAAGGTTATCATAGTTGTTCACGTCGTTTTTTAAATCGTTTGAAGTTGTATTGTTTAAAGTATTCAAAACGTCATTCTGCGTCGACATGGTCATGTAATCATCTTCAGCTGACAGAATATCATCCACAATATTATCCACAGCTCTATTGGCATCAATATTCATTTGATTCAATTTCTGTTCCTTGGTTGTTGCTTCATTGTTTGTGTGTTGCCTGCAAATAGGATATTCAATATTAATGTTTTTAATATTAACCTGTTCTTAATAACCTGCATTGTGTCTATTACATTTTAATGTTAAAACAAAGACTGAATTAACCTTATGAGTAAAATATTCTAAGCACTAATTAAATAGACCTATGTTAACACTACATAAAGTTAATAAGCTTGACATTAGCCATTAAGTGTGATTTGGCAGAGCTACAGTTAGTGAAAAATCTACCTGTCAGATGTTGTTAACCACTAGACATGTATAAGTAATTCAAGTAATATCACCCGACCGTATAATAGAACATGACATATTAATAGACCAAGCAAACCATCACTTATTACTTTTAACATTACACAGAGCGGCAGCACGCCAATACGCACTGTTCGGTAATAACCACCTTTTAGAGCCATTTATTGGTAGTTAATGTAAAGATAACATAGATCAACTGCTGTTGGTTACTACCAAAGATCAGAAATATTTGTGTGCATGCACTTTTACTGGTTGTTCATCCATCCATGGCAAGAGTATAGGAGGACCATACCATAAAGAGTTGTAATAGAAACAATGAATTACTCGAAAACGTTAACCACTTCAACTCACTTCACATAATGATCTATAAGTGCCATTTTGTACTGAAATGATATTCCGCATATTGTGCAGTAATTTTTCGTTGTTCCCTTTTCTGTACCATTGTCATCAATTAATCCTTTAAAAGGGCAATTTCGCAAATGCCGCTTTCGGGATGCTAACTGAAATGATTAAAGGTTGTTTTTTGTCAGTCGGTGAACAGTTCACACAATTGGTTATAGTAAATTTATATAATAGTAAATTCATATTTACAGTTATAATAAAGTAACATCACATCGCTCCTGTAATCCCCATAGAAGTAGGCAGAACAGTGTAGTACACACCCACATTTCACTATGGAATAGGTGGTGAGTCTATTACCGTACAATGGGCACATATCCAGACTCCCAGCTATTACTAGAAAAGTCCAGTAAGTAGTGCCCGACCTGTGATTTGAACTGAGGACCTCTGGATCGGTAGTCACACTTGCAACCAACACAGTCAGTATTTAAAAGTATAATAAAGTGGGGAGTGGAGTGTTGTACATTCCTGTTTCACCAGTTACATTTACATCCCACAATGGTGAGCCTAATGCCATACACCAGAACCAAAATAGCAATGAAGCAGTTATGATAGCACCATCAGTTTTGGCTTAAATAACATTGGACCTAATGATTTTCAGCCAACATCATAAATTCACATTCATACTATATTGATCAATAAATATATACATAATATAGCACCTGTTTAAATTTTTTCCCACAACCCATACAAGTAAATGGCTTCTCTTGGCTATGGCTTGTTAAATGACGTTTTAAATTTGATTTATCCTTAAATTTCATATTGCATGTAGAACAGCCATGCTTTCTGACACCTGTAACAAATCAAATACACTAAATCTTTCATTTATGCCATTAAGGGTTTGTTAGGGTTAAAGTTCAAAAGACCTCAATAATATATTATTTATGAAATTCAACCTTTTGTTTGTAAACTGTGCATGAGAGGTAGTGCACATAGCTAAATATATAGATTGTAATTAATCTTAAAATACATCTTTCTTATTTGAAATAACATTAACAGATTTAATAGTAACATCATGCCTGTAATCCCTGAAGAGGTAGGCAGAGGTATCTAGAAAACTCCCACTTTTCACCAGTTACTTTTAAGTCCCATGATGGAATAGGTGGTGAGCCTATTGCCATATACCAGGCAGATATTCAGACTCCGAGCCACTACTAGAAAATCTAAATTAGAAAATTTAGTAGTGCCTGACCCGGGAATCGAACCCAGGACCTCCCATTCGGCAGTCGCACTTGCAACCAACACGACCAACGAGGCAGTCAAGTAATCTTAAATTTTACATTATTATTCATCATAACAGTGCTTTTTAAGAGACTGTGTAGAAAATATTTAGAGGACAGATACAAATTTTCGATGGAAAACTTTTTTATTTTCTATTTCTTGAACTATTGAGTTTGTTGAGCTACCTTAGTTTGGTTTTAAAATTAGATTGCAAAGAAAGTTTTATTTGATTTTGATCTTGTACTGCTATGCTGATAAAGTTTCTGCTGGTGTAAAATCGACAATGATTATTCAAAATGTTATTGAATAGTTTCACAGTATTTGATAGATTTGTTCCATGGTGGTTGATGGTTATAATAATTATAATAATATTTCGTAGAGAATTATGTGATGCATAATTCTATATTTTTTTAATGCTGACAAACAGGCAAACAGTCCATGAAATGGTATTTGACTAGCCTTTGGTGTATCCGACTTCAATCATCTTTCGTACCTTAGTGGGTTTTTTGTCTAAGTATAAAGTAGTTATTAGTTCATATGTACATTCTGTAGTTTACAAGTTTGAATCTTATATTTCTCTTAAATATAAAGGTATGCTATGAAAAGTAAATCCAGTGACATCCAGTCCAAGATATCAAGCTTGGTGGCAATTGAAGTTTTAGTGAGAAGATGTAAGATTTTCATTGTCATAAATTTTTATTTCCTTTTTTTCTAGAAGAATATATCAACAATACTCTATAGAACAGTGTGCAAATTACTTTTAACCCATACATATTCATAATTAGTCTTAATCCAATGATCTTATCTTGAGTCTTAATCAATCTTAAACAATGTGAAGCAAGAAGAAACATGTATTAATCAAATTTTAGAAAATTAAACTGTTTCGTTGTTCGTGTTGGTTGGAAGCGCGACTGCCGATCGAGAGGTCCTGGATTCAAATCCCGGGTCGGGCACTGTTGGATTTTTCTTACTTAATTTTTTTAGTAGTGGCTGAAAGTCTAGCTATGTGCTCGGTGTATGGCAATACGCTCACCGCTTATTCTATAGTAGGATGTAAACGTAACTGGTGAAACGTGGGAGGTTACTACACTCCTCTGCCTACTTCTTCGAGGATTACAGGTTTGATGTTACGTTGTTAGGTAATCAAATTTTAGAATAATCGCATCGAAAAGTGATTGAAAATCGATCTCAATGTCGCACGGGGCGCGCAAGTGCAGTGACCGTCTGCAACGGTAACCGACCGCGCACCTGCCCCACCTCACCACTAATAGTGGAAATTGCAGGCCAACTACACCAACGTCACCACTTACGACGAATTATATTCCATAGTACACACATTTCATACCATTGTACAGTTATGTGTGTGTGTACTCATTACTCGTATGTACCTACATATTTTTAATCGTGGGATGGAACCAAGGAAATATAACATAATTTACCGTACCATAGTAGTACAATAAATTTATAAATAAAATATCAAAAACAATGCGCACTCATACTGGACATTAATTTCTTTCTGTTTTTAATATACCCAAACGAGTTCAGAACAAATTTTCCGATCAGGCAACTAATTAAAATACTTGAAATAATAAAAATTCGGGATGTTGAAACAAACTATTACCTATATGAAAAGTTGCCATTGCTTATATGTATATAGCGTAAGTTACTTCTACCACGTTCCTTTTATTCCTTACGTTTTAGTATTGAAGCAGCACAATTAGTATAATCCGCATAGTTTCATAATGCCTCGCTCACGAGCAGTTTAGATGTGTCGACAAATATGTGTCGCCGGTGCCTTACTTTCATGCCTCGTGCATTTAAATCGCTCACTGAGAGCAAAATCGTATGCTTTCTCCGCGCGAGCTAGCCGCTGTGTATGGATGGGTTAATTGGTATTAAAATGTGATGAGCTGCACTAGTCACTAGTTCCGCAATCTGCAAAAGGCGTACGGTGAGAGGACATTTCTTAAGCAATTACACGCTATCCGAGCAAATAGTACTTACCTTAACCTTAATTTACCTCCATCCGAAAGACGTTTGGCCAGATATGGCACTTCTTTCGTCACATATATAGTTATTATTATTAAATCCCCAGATCACTTGCAGGGTAAGCAGAGAGTACCTAGTGCCAAATATCTCTATCTTTACAAACCTGACTTGCGCCTTCTATATTCATCATCTCTGCATACATGTGCTTTCGTTTGAAAGACTTGCGACTATTGTATCTAAATAAATCAAGGCATTTTGCTATGGGATAGAAATATGCGATATGGCTACACTAAACTCAAAGTATGTAAAATGAAGTTATTTAATATTAACCAGAAGGAATTCGTGACAATATGGCCATGATACTTCACTAGTATGTTATAAGTTAGCCAGTTTACTTGTTAATGTAAAATTACGGGAATGATCATGTAAATTTTATTAGAACATGTTTTGCCAGTTGAGTAGTGCGTTGTGCAAACGAGAACAGGCTTCTTTCCTTCTTGCGGTCCCAGTGACAAAATAACATGCCGCCCATGCGGACCGTAACTCCCGTCTGAAACGGATTAAATGGCAATAAATTGTATCATTTGTATCGTACAATGAAGCTGACAATAGAACTAGCAAATCGAATCTGTAAATTGGACTTTCTATTGTGGCACACGAATCAGCTAATCTAACGGACGTGACTTAGTCTGGCCTGAAATCCGACCAGGTTCCAATATTAGTACCCTATATTTGGTTGACATTTTTGTTTTTTTCCTGTTCCTTCCATATTAATATACTGAATTAATATCATTGTCACATTCTCTATTATTCCATTGCTGAACGTAGACCCTTTCTCAAAGTTTGCCACAACAAATATTTTGAACTAAAGTAACTTTTTTCATTTTCAATGTGCTACTCGGTAATAAATTAAATTCGATGGGTTTGATACAACACACTGTTTTATAATAAAAATGTATTACTATAGTAATGTTGTAATCATGATCATAGCACTGTCCCATATATGAATTTGTTGGAAGTTGCTGTGTTTGATGCCTTTCCGTATCTTGTATAAACGAACAGACAAAAAAACTAAAGTCATTCTATTTTAGTAAATTTTCAGAAATCAGTACCTCATCGACATCAACCTGTTATTGTGGATCCAACATTGGACGCGGGTCTCCCTTTAGAAAATAAAATGGTTTGGGTCATAGTCTACCACGCTGGCCAAGTGCAGGTTGGCAAACCTTGTACACCTTAAATAACATTATGCAGCACTGTAAAGCGTGCCGATTGCTTCACGATGTTTTCCTTTCCGGTTATAGTTTGTACTCGGTGCTGAGAAATAAAAAAACAAACAATGTTAAGAAACAGCCATTTATTATGCAAAGAAAATGTTATTCGCGCCACTAATGTCATTTGATTATAAATAAAGCCGAACACGCCTAAGAATGCCTTATGCAAAGACATGATTCACTCGTGTGATCATGATCACGCTATTGGCCATTCCGTATGCTTAGTCGTCTACGATTTATGAATACGCTTGTATCGCAGTTTTTGATGTATGAAACTAAACCAGTTGGCACTAGTTTGGGGAACTTCAAAAAATATTTTTGGTAGAAACATCTGGACAATTCGAGAAATGAAACGCTATATAATATTTGTATTCTTTTTAGTCGCTCGATCTCGAAGTCTAGGTGTAACACATTCGTGACAGATTTTAGCGTCCTATGAAGACGTTTAAAGTTGCGCTTCTTGCTCATATTCCGAAATTGAGACGCCTTGTGTTGCCAGAAAAACCCGAACACCCACTGGAGAGCAAATCTAAATTCGTCATTTTGATGTGCGCCCGATTGGGAATGGAAGCCGTAACAATCTGAGCGATAGATCGGAATGGTGACGGTTACGCTAAAAAGCCATACCTCCTTATCGATTGTTACTGCGACCCTTGAAAGAATTTTAACCTTATTATTGAGATGTCTCCTGATACAACCATTATTTTAATTCGCCGGTCGTGGCTGCATTCCACGATCCAAATTCATCGTACAATTTTGGAATATAATCAGAGACATGTATCTGTTTATAATTAAGCTATATATATCTGTATATTAATCGTAACAAAACAATCAGACAATGAGATTAAAATCATTAAGTCTGTTGTATTTACATAAATTTTATGGCGTGTTTAAAATTATTGTACAAGAAATTTTCTTAAAAAACTTGATATGTTAATTTTATTTGTTATACAACAAAGACGAAATAATAAACATTCGTCACAAGATTTGATTTTATATATGTATAATATTATTTTCCATCATTTTGTCAACAGTCATTGGGGCTCCACAGTCCACCCCTTACATGGTAATGAACGAAATATGAAACATTACCTATAAAGGTATCAAACTGATTCAACACTAAACCATCGACGTTGTAGATAGTGTGTTAACGAAAGAGTTATTTATATACGGAAAAATTTTTCACAGAGGGAGCCCCTAATTTATCAAGATATGTTTGGGGTTATGTCCAATATTTCACAACTTCTTCTAATATTTAACTCAAAGCAGATTTTAATAAAGCAATGGTGAAAGTGTGGATGCAAGTATGTGACCGCGGCGTTCTAATTTAGTCCTCGATACCGATCTATCATTGACAGAACTTACATTGGATGTTAGTTCAAAAGTCAACCAGTGTGCACTGATAAAGTATTCCATTCTGCAGTGAATTCTTACTTTGATTTGAAATATTTGAATAAACACAAATATAACCAAGGCATTTTAACTTAAATAAATCAATATGCATTATCAAACATCATGTTACCTCAACTTACGAGTATGTACACATATTTACAAACTTATATAACTTACCAACAAATCAAAAATTCTTAGGGTACCAACAATTCTCAGTGATTTTCAGTATAGGTTCAGTCGTGTTTATTATTAGATACAAATCTATGAATCAAATCAAAATCAAATATTTATTGTCAATAAAGTTTGCAGAAAGTCAGTTGTACGAGTATGTGAAGTTAGATGAGCTGTAGCAAGTATTCAATATAACGCCCTAAAAATGTTTTTAAAATCTTAATATCAGAGATTTTACTTGCGTTCATGCTCTAATGTCTTGTACAAAACGAACATCCTCAAGTATCAATAGTAGACATGTCTTGCGTCCTCCACAATTAAGACATTCTTGCCCGTTAATAACATTGCCAGTATGAAAAAAACATCAGAATGAAAATGTTTTTGCAGTGAATTAACGATTAAAGTCGTTTTCATTTCGCTGATACACAATGAGTGTACAAGTTCACACGAACATTGTATTACGCGATTAAAATGTATCTACAAACAATTTGATTGTTTTATTGTCCGCAGAGAAACATTCGCACGTAATATGTTTTTATTGTACGCCCGTGTTTATCAAATGCTAATATTGGTCCCGAGATAACGGCGATAACAGTTTCTTCTGAAAATGAGAAGCAAAAAATATATTCACCTTCGAACATATATGTAACTGTTCCTAGATAACACATCATCCTACAACTGGTTTTAAGACGGTCACAATACTCCAGTTTTTTTGGCTCAAGAGATGACAAAGATGTAAATCAAAATTCGTGTTGTGATAAAAAATGTGACAAACCTGTTAATTTGCTTATAGTATCTCACTTGTAATAGAAATTTCAAAAATCGATTCTTAGGCATTTTTTCTTCGTTATTGGTGAAATTCATGAAATAGACAAACATTTGGTTTCGGTGTTTATTTACATTTACTGCAATTATTGTGTTTGCCTTTTAAAAACTTGTCTGATTCTCCAGAATTTTCTACCAACTGCGGAGTTGGCAGATCTTTTGTGTGACTTTGTGTTTAGACTTGAGACTTTCACCAATCTTACTAACAATTACACCAACACTAGTAGGAGGATACAGCACAAAATTAACTTTTGTATCGGACCACATATATATAGATATCAAAGGCATAGTAACATTACTCTCGTTATTCGATAGTATCTCATGCAAAAATCAATTAGAGTCAAACAACCGTGAAACATTTTTTTGAACGAAAGCAAATTTCTAATGCAATAAAAAAAATCACAAGTAATGCTGCTCAATTTCTCTTCGAAAGCGACGTTGATGTTACAATTGTGATTCATAATTTATGCCCCTACGAGCGTCTCAAGGATGCAGAAAGTTGTTTAAGGATCAACACACACAAGACTGTGCAAACATCAGCGAACAGTCGGGGTTCAAGCGTTAACGCCTCATTATGTGAGCTGTCAAATACTAGGCGTTAATAAAACTGTAGTAGTAATGTTGAATTTTCATAGATTTGTGGATTCAAAATGTGATAGGTATCGGAATTGACAGAAACTTTGGTTTGATTTTTCATTTCAATGGCGTTATGAGCTCGTAATTGTCCAGAGGTAAGAAGCAACAGTATGTGCCATACTATTCTCAGTGGTGATACGCAGAATATAAAACCTTTTTTAGATTATTTTCTCTAGGTAACTTTTTAACTAGCTGCCTGTCTATTATTGCATCTTTAACAAAAAATTGAAGTTATGATTTCAATTACCTTTTTTGCTCTTTAGCAGATTCCATATTGTTATCAGTGTTGTTAGTTTTATTAATAATACTGCTTATTGTAACACCATCTAGAAATACGAAAGGCAATCTTGAACAGAGCCTATTCAACTTAGCGCTTTTACTCCTAATAGGCAATTTATTCCATCTGGTCAGCACAATAGTTAAGGTAGTGAAGCATAAGCGTAGTCCACATAATTTATAAAACAAAAATGTGCACGTTATAGTGAAATAACTTTTGATAGTGTAACGTACATGTAGAATAACGTTTTGCTGTTAAACGTTTTGGGTCTAATTACATAATTAACTTACGTATAGCTTAACTGGGGTTTTCGGCATAGCCCGATTCATTTCGGAACTATCCGAGCTTCAAGATCTACAGTATAGTTGCTGACATTGGAATAAATGTTTAATAATCTTATGTCACAGTGATGTAGACAGCTTTATTTAACAAACGTTCGTCGTACGGGGATTAGACGCCTACGTCTATCAAGCGATCTCACGTTGACATGGTGTTATATTAAGTGGGTTAAACAGTGAGAAGTTTAATTGATAAATACTATTACAGGGTGTTATTTGATACATCTGGTACGGCTTAACTTAAACATTTTAAAGACGTTTAAATGAACTAAACTATTTTACTAATCAATCAGATAACATTTTTTTCCATTATAAAACACGGTTGTCCTTAAAATTACTGTTAATGAAAATTACTACGTCGTATTGCGGAATAAAATTCTTGAAGTTTGCTATGTATTTTCCTTCGATTGTCGCCTTTTGTAAAACGTTGCTGAAAATTTATTCGCCTGTAGGCGCCTGTCATCTTCATAGTCATTTTCAGACTATCTCTCATTGCCCTGCTAGACACAGGCTTTTCCTAATGAGCAACATCGTGTCATATTCTCGGCTAGCTATATCACCTTCGGCCTGCAACCTTTTGCAGATCAACAGGTCCCTGCACAACGTTTTCCGAGTTGTAGACTTCATTTAAAACTCGTTTACTCCAACGGTAATCGGTTCTTCAACGGATATTGTTAGCCTGCTGTCACTTCATATTGCTAATCCTTTGAACTGTGCCATTGACTTTGATACAATGGCTACTTTAATTTTTATAAGATATGCGTGGTTAGAGTCGTAGTAAACATGTTTCTAAATATCACAGTCTAAGGACCAAAGAAAATGAAAAATTTCCTTTGAATGTGTCATCGGAAAGTTCATATTTATAATGTCATTGTCTTTTTGTAATTGAGTTTTGGTCGAAAGCAAAAGAAATATTGAATTGTCATTTAGTGCCCTTGAAAAGGGAAATAATTTTATTAATCAACGGCAAAGGACACCTGTGATTGCTATTTGTACGATTGCTACTTTTTTCACATCAAAATTGACATATCACTAAATTTCGGATATCCGTTATGTATAGGCTCATTTCCATTGACTGAAGCGTATAACGTAGAAAATTGATGTTGAGGAAAATTTGGGTTAGATCGATTAGCAAAATTAATTTCATTAGAAAACGAACGCTAAACCTTTCTACCAATACATAAGAGAATGACAGCGCGAGCATGGTCCATTAGAAAATTATTACAAATATGTCATGCTAAACCTATGCCAACTCAATTGACAACACTGTAACACAATGTTTCCATAATAAAGTCGCAAATGTAATTGCAATTTTAAGGAGCTTCCGTTAACCATATTGTATGACAAATACATGCTTATTAATGCAATTACATGCTTATTAATCTAATACAGATTTGTTGATACCATACATTGTTTTCATAAAATGCATTAATTATTTAGTTTTATTATCAATGATTTATTATTTAAAATACTCACGGTTTCTTTCGAGAGGATTATTTGATTTTTTTTTTCTATCATCCTCTTCTATCTCTTATTACAGCCGTAGGAGTTGGTTAAGTAAACTATATCTTTCCCTAGACTATAAACTATCTTCATACCAAATTTAACCGGACGGGCAGACGACATACATAGACAGATGAGACAGACTGACGGAATTAGTTTTGTCTTTATAATATCAATATGGAACTGCTTTTCTGCCCACAGCCGTAATAGCGGTGATGACACATGGTATTTCTATTTCGATAGTTGCTATATATTCATTATAACAGCGTGAAGCAACATATATTATCTTCTATAATAGGTATAACTGCTGATAAAATCGACATTGATGTTCACATCACGAACTACTTACGTCCTCGTCATATTAATTAATTCTGGTTGTTTTTGCTCTTTCTATTGGACTGAAAAATACGTTACATTTCGTCTTTGTTTCTTTCTCCCGAAAACTTAATAATAAGGATTGATCTTTAAAGATAGATTAATTAATTTTATTTCTAATCATGTAAGTTTCGTTCTTTCAACGGGAATTGTATAAACCCGTCGCCCCGACATAAGCTTAGTTATTCGTTGGTTACAATAAGTTGTGTTACAATACGTCGTACAAATGGTTTTTAAAACTAAAACTGAAAATAAATCAATAAATCTCTTCCGTCTGTATCGTAAAGATACCTTTCGTCTCATTATCCAGCATAGTAATCGACATTCAACAATGACAGATCATTAAGTTGATGCTCGTATCGACGTCGAGAATGGAAATAAATGTTAGAGTCAAAATGAAGCAATATTATTTTTACAGCACCAATTTTGCTTCCTCATTCCCCTAGACATTTTTGCTACAAAATTGCGGTCAGACGAAGTGAGCTTGTTAGTCTAAACGTCTGGCTACTCTCAACAGATAAACATCCGAAACGTATTTCTAGTGCCAAAACTTTTCGGCTATTAATCATTAAATGAATTGTGTCCATTTGTCATTATTATCGTCTTATCGTTTACAATTTGATCATTGGTACAAACGTTATGCAAATGTGTGTGTTTTTTTTAGTACAATGACTCTGTAATAAAATCTCTGCCGTATTAAATGACTGCTTCTCGTTAGGAAACTCGGCCTTGTGGGTTCACTCAACTGGACGTATCCGGAGATAAGAAAAAGACTTTATTGATTATACTAGCATGGTCCAAGTTGCTTTACGTCGTTTGATAATGATGGATGAAATTGGTTTTTGTCGCTTTAAAATAAGATTGTTCATTGAGCGTAGGTGTCGCATAATTATTTCAGATTTAACCTTAAACCTATGAGACATGAAAAGTGCATACTAAATTGAGCCAATAATTTTCATTGCTGTGCGTTAAATTTTAGCTTTAGTTTACGTGGCATAATTTAAATTAGTCAGTCATGTTAAGAATATAGCACTTCCGGGCCATTTAACTGGATTTCGTCTTAATTTTGAAAGTGAAATTTTACGTTTATTGTTTAGTAATATTTTTTGTCGTCCTCCTCGAAAGCTACGGTTAGCTTAGGGTATGTCTTTTCTTGTAATTTTATAACATTACTCAAGCAAGGGAAAGCGACCGAAACGCTGGCATAGTAATAAGTTTAATCCCAGTTATATGTCTTCACCAGTTGCAATTGCACAATTACTGCAATATTTTGCATCACCACATTCTTATACAGCTCCAGACAGCATTGTTAAGGACATTTACATAATAAGCTTACATAACTATTATTTGCGGAGATATGCTGACATTCCGATGTATGTATAAATATACCTAACCTTATTCACGACTAGATCTTGAAACGGAATATGGATCTAGGTTAACTGAGTGCGTGAACTCATAGCAGCGGAAATATTACATAGCTCACATTTACCAACATTCCATTCTCTCTTATTTATCTCGTAAACGTTATCAATAGTTGTGCACCTGTTTATCTTTGGATTTTTCAATATAAGACAAACGGATCTCTAGTTTTGATTTGATATCGTGCGTGAAAGTTTCAACACAAGGCGATAATTTATAGTACCTTTTCAATTAGAATTTTCGTCAAATTTTTATTTTACTTTAAAAACGATGTTGAGAACAAAATTGTTGGCAAAGCTACTGTGGTCTGAAAAAAGAAAAATAAAGTGCTTACATGCAACGAGAATTTAAATGTGTATTCATACGTTGCTTAACGTCGCTTGATTAAGCACCCCCATATGCCCGGTAACAATGACACCAGCCACGGACCAGCTGCTACGGGAGAAAAACAATACGTCCCCCGCTCCTTTTGTTTCTTAACCAGACTTGGGTTAATTTGTAGGCGGCTTGCGTATACCATCACCTTTACAAATAAATACGCAGTCTCCGGAATTCCGAGACTGGAATAGAAAACGGATAGGAGATTTTTCGAGAACGTACTTTTATCACTCATCTTTTTGTACCGTTTCATTGTGAACTGTAAAAAAAGATAAAAAGTACCGTTCACGTCTTTAAAGATGAATAATGTGAGGAACAAAGTGAAAAATTATTTATATATATGTGTATATATCAAATAATGAAACGAGCGGCGAGACTGTAATCTTAGGCAAAGCTACAAAGTTAATATTTTATTAGCACAATAAGATAATCGCGTGGAAATCAATTTAGTCAATTTTATGCCACTGTGGCAGACGAATGCTTGAATTATTCTCATTAAGTAAATTCACCCTTGGCATGGCATGTCACAGGTCATTTTTGAAGACACGAAGGAAAATTATTTGTTCACTTAGTCGTTGTTTTGATTATCACAACCTTGTCGTTTCTTTCCAATTATGAAAAATATACTAACATACCCACATCAATAACGAATGAATACGTTCTTTTTAAGAAATAGCTGACCATGCCAAAACACAGTTATTGTACGTGAAATTGGTGTGGGCTGCGGGCTTGCGCTTTGCTGTTTTTGTGTCGGGTGTCGTAAATCGAGCAAAAGAGGGGAGATGGAACCCGGTTTTTGTACCAAACCTCTAGTTGTTGAGAAGGTTTCAGAGCTGTGTGGGCGGAAGCGTGATGACTTGTAGGTACATACGTCTGATTTTGTTTCTATCTAAATCTTCACATGTACATCAATGGAACTTTTCGACATCGAAATAGTTTTTACAATTCGATTTAACAATAAAACGAACAATTTTAATACGTTATTTCTGTTTTATCATTGTTTATGTCTATTACCGAATGTTGAAATATGGAATCTTAATACCTACCATTCTAGATTTGGTACTTATCATTGTATTATTTTGATATCATATACCTATTAATAATTACAAACAAATTACAATTATGTTTCATATAAATTGTGTGAAATCGCTCTCTTATACATTGTGTACGAAATGTGGGTATGAACCAGTGGATAGCATAAAAATTACATGATAAAATGGTCATCCAAAACGAGACAAAATTAAATGATGTATTGCATAAGCCTTAACTTTTATTTTGACATGCGAAAATAAAATATGGTACTTTCTTATTGATAATCCGTCAGTCTTCTTTATTATCCATCACAAAAAATGTTCAATTTTTTCAATAAAAAAATAATTTAAACAATAATTATTGTTTGTTGGTTTAGACTTTAAACTTTAGAGTCAACATATAGTTATTAAAAAAATTCGAACGTTACTTCTGCCACATGATTGTTATTGTGTTTGGAATACTGCTATTTTGTTGAATCTTTTAAATTTAAAGATCTTTTTAAAATCGACGAAAGCCTCTTCCGCTCTTGTCTGATTTGTGTCGAGGCGTTGACATTAACCGGAGTATAGCACAAAAACGCGTCAACATTGTTGTTCCGTGAAAAGGCGATCGTGCCATTCTAGATACTTGCCATTCTAGACCTTGATCTCAATTTTCTTTCTACCCGCTCTCAGCTCAAAGTCACAATGTCATCAAAATCGTCAGTATCTAGGAGGAAAATTTTTAAAGAATTTGCATGCAGATTCATACATTTTAAAATTCATGCGTTTGCATGTGTTAGCGGCAGTTGACATAAATTTAGAATACCATTACTGTGTAAGTAGTGTATTTACTTTTATGAATTTGAACTCAATGCATATTGCTCATCAAAGTATACAATCTACATAAAAGTTTATACTGTTTAATGCGATAACTGAAGATAAAATCTCTTGAGATAAGAAATGTTATTTAGATCTCTTTTTTTAACAACTGCACTTTTATTTTGCGAGCTATTTACGTTATTTCCTGTTAAGTTTTTCTTATCGACACGGCATACTTTTTTATCTATATGAAAAGATAAATTTTAGTAAGATTTAATTTTATCTTTGTTCAGTTTTCTGAATTTGCAGTGACAAGAATGGTCCAATTATTTATACGTAAACTGATTATTCTTAGACACTGCACGCAAAACTGACGTAATTTCCAAATTAATCATTTTAATTCAGTATTTTATTCTATTCTTTATTCTATTCGGTTGATTTTAAGTTTTCACGACTATACCATTATAAGAATTGGAACGAAATTTTAAATAGTCGCTCAATCTCCGCTATGGAATTTCCTTAGTTAA
>DWDV01000266.1:0-18616 GCA_018245615.1 Mimoniades ocyalus | reverse complement strand
TTGTTTTTCCCTTTCTTTTCCTTTTTTTTGTGAGAAAAACTGTTCTTGGGAGCACTAAAGAAACGAAAAATATTGTAATTTGATTGATTGGCTTTTCCTGCCATCTATTATTATTGATAAAATATATGTCTTTTTATTTCACGCGTTCGGCCCCGGCCGAATTGAGAACCTCCTCCTTTTTGAAGTCGGTTAAAAATATTTAGAAGTGTAAACATATAACCAACATTAAAATTACTAAACGATTATTTCTTTATACTAAATTTAATAATTATAAGGTGTACGGTGCATCGCACGTACAATGAGCAATGCTCTATCAGCAAAAACGCGGTCGTGCGGCGGCGCGTAAGGAGAGACAGTTCGCGTGGTCCGCTCGTACCGTACATACCTCAAATATCATTTATAATATAATTGTCTTGTATTGTAAAGATTTATCAAATATATCTAGCTACAAAAATCAAGCTTTTTATTTGTGCAGTCTTTGGACTGTACATAAGGTGTAGATATTCATTGACATTTAAAACTGCGTTAAAATATTATGTTTCAATGTACAGCTTTTACATCGTACTTCCAATGAATTCAACCTTTCCCTCTTACCATCATAGAACACAACAGCGATAACAATGATATATAATATTCCGGGGAAATCAACCTTATCCAAGATACCATTCCGTACATAACAAATGAAACCCAAACAACGGCAATTCCTCCATATGCCCGCTTCATCCTAAAACATTTCTTCGTAGACAAGGAGCGCTGCGCGAAATTAGTCAACAAACAAATTTTAAAGATCTCTTTCCTGTGTCATTTAATATATAGAATAACGCTACACTGACACAAAATCGCCACCATCAGCGTATCTCAGCCCAATACTGCAGATAAATCTTACTCGACTTACCGCATTCGGTTTCTGCCTACTATTATATCATTAATAATTAATAATAGGTTAACAAAGCTTTACGGTTCATTTCTCTTGCATGCGTAAATAATACCTACTTAATGATTAAACATGATATGATGTCAAAGTTCGTTTAATCATTAACGTAACGCCTTAATGATTAAACGGTGTAAATCAAAGAGCGTGGTACATTGAATCCCTGTACTCCCGAAAATGTGAAGAGTACTTCAGAAGACTCCCCGAATCGTTTCATCCAAGATGCATTTTCACCTTATATGAGACACATTTTTTTAAGTTAACAAACGAGCAGGCTGTATAAACAGTCGGCTCCCGGCTCACAAAACGTAGGGGCTATACGTCAATAGCGGCACGTACACTTTTCAGAAACTCGCTTGTTTTCCCTACAAAGGTCCCGAAATGGACAAGGTTTAGATAGGATTCACGACATGTCCGCCTCTCAAATTCTGAAAGCGGATTGAGGTCTAAGAGGAACGAGGCCATCGCCACCCAAACCTCGATCTGGGGCAAAAACGCGGTCAATGTTTAAATAGATAACACAAAAAATTAAGCTTTTAAAATTCTCTTACTCATGTTACATTTCTCTTTTATATTAAGTGAATTAATGTAGACAATCAAAAAAATCATAAATTAGTTAATTGTGAATTGGTTTTAGAACTTTTTTTATTCTTACTTTTTCATATCATGCATTTCTAAACAACTGCATAAGTGACACGTCTTCTCCGTTGCAAAATGTTAGAAGTTAGAATGTTTATGAAATCATATTACAAACCAATACATTGTATTTTCTAACTTGTAAGAATTAGTTGGCCTATAGCCTAAAATAAAATAAAATATATCACCTAAAAAGTAATGTGAAATTAGGGCCAGTTTTCCAAAGCTAAAGCCAAAGTTACGGCAGAATACACTTAACGTCAATGTAAATGTCAAATTTAGATATTTTAAGGTACAATGTACTTATGATCCAAGTGCCAGCAAAACGAATATTATGATGTAGGTGATGTACAGTTAGAATTGGGTTTCGTCATAGACGTATTGTTATATCAGACGTATCAACATTTAAAAGACGAAATGCATCCTGGAATATAAATAGCACTTCGTTTTACACAGGTGAGAGTGTAATACATTCATTTGCCTACCTTCACCCAGATCACTTGTCTTTGACTTGACCAGGCACTTCCTACGTTCACATTGTGCACCACATTGTATGTCACAAGGTGTGTTTCACTTTCTGACAAGAACATATTTAGCAATAGAACAAAACGCTTTAAAACCAGTACTTAAACAATATATTTCAAAACATGTTAAAAATACATCTTCATCATGTAAAAAGGCAGTAACAAAATAATTCACAAGTTTAATGCCTTTATGTGCCACCATCTATGAACCGTATCCACTTATAAAGTCAATTTCGACTTATAATTGTCTCGATAGCCGCCTAGCTAGAGAACTCGAGAATGGAGTTTATAATACCATCGCGTTAGTGTTAGTGGCACAAAGTTACGCCACTCGATTTCATAATATTTAAGTGTAGTATCCGGATCACAGGCACCGTAGGACAAAACCTCGACGTTTCGTATTCAGACTGCGCTCCTCCGCTCGCGTGTCGCAGTATTGATAAAACCACGCGAAACCATATAAACCAATGAGTCGTGGCATTGCAGTCGCGGTGAAGAACAACTTGGCGTCTGTGATTTTAATGCATCTGATTTAAATGTCTGATGCTCCTTTGATAAATTTGTTATAGTATTATTCAACTGGATTCCAATTGTTTCCGTTGATTTTTCAAGTTAGGTAATAAGTGATTGCGTTTTGTGATACCAGATGATGTGTTTTTTTAAAATATTTTTTACACATGAATATAGTGGATGTTCCTTCGCATGTGATTTCTGCTATGAAACGTCGATTGAGCTGACCGACTGCAACCCGTGGCACAACTGGGTTCGAAGGGCTAACGAAAATGCTGAAGCTTGGAAATTTATTGCATTAATGTTAAATTTAAATTAACACTCAAAGTGAAAGTCAAAACTTTAAGCCTTTGTCGTTTCTCGTTTAGACACGGGTCCACTCGCGGGGTGAAAAGGGTTAAGGCCATAGTTTTCAAGCTGACCAAGTACGGGTTGACAGCCTTCAAAAAGAATAATGTGAAAAGTCCCAAACGTGCGCTTTTCCTCACGACATCTTCGTACAACTTTACGAGAAATGATTTTAATACGAACGTAACATCACGCCTGTAAACCCCGAAGAGGCAGGCAGAGGAACGTAGAACACTCCCACGTTTCACCAGTTAGGTTTACGTCCCACTATAAAACAGGTGGTGAGCCTATTGCCATACACCTGGCACATGTCCAAACTCCGAGCCACTACTAGAACATCTACATTAGAAAAATGTAGTAGTGCCAGAGAATTGAACCCAGCACCTCCCGACCGGCAGTTGCACTTGCAACCAATACGACCAACGTAGCAGTCAGTTAATAGACATAAATATATAAATTATGTTCAGTTACGAGACAGGGATTCGGACAGTGTGTTGGAGTGGTGGTTATTATAAAACGACGGAATGATAGAGCAAAGTTCTAGTCGGAATATTCTCGCACAGTGGCGCTTTGAAATAAACTGCACACGTTCGTCATAACGTACGTTCTCTGCGGTCCGATAAAAAAGCATAAATCAATCCGATTAAAACCGTTTCCGGCGGCTCTTGGAAACGAGCCGACACTTATTTTTTATTCGCTTAGATTTTTAGTTTTATTGACCACTATATTACTTGTGAAGTGTACACAGGTAGCCGCGCCAATTTGTTTATTAGGAAATGGGACCGGCGGCGCAACAAACACCCCGTTAACTGTAAACATGTGTGACCCAATAGTTGTGCATAATATATCTGGTCTTAAATAGGCTACGCAAAGGTCGGATAGTGGGTTTGATTTATTTATTAAAATTGTATCAATATTAGAATACGCATTGTTGTTCCGAAAAGTTCATACAACAAACAAGGAAATAGTAAAGATTATAAATGTAACGAAAGTGTTGATTTAATTCTCGAATATGGTATACGATGGTATAATCCTTTATAGAGTACGCACTACTTGACCTACTACAAATGAGCATGCAAACAGTATGTAGATAAAACGAAAAAAAACGTAATATCACGCCTTTAATACCTGAGAGGAATGTAGTACACTCTCACCTTTCACTAGTTACTTTCATTTAGGTATCACCATGTAATAGGTAGTGAGTATATTGTGATTCACCGGGCACAAATCCAGACTTGGACCTACGAGCTACTCTGTATCCACCCCCACTACAACGACCGCCACCATCACTATTCACCATCTATTCCATAGTATGACGTAAAGGTAACTGGTGAAATGTGGGTGCATACTACACTCCTGTGCCCACTTCTTCGGGAATCACATGCGTGATATTATAACTTATAATACCCAGACTATTACACGCATTCGTGGGAACGAGACATAGAACTGACTTAACAAAAAGTGGGGTAGCGGCATTTAATGAAAAAAAAGGAGAGCATGGGAAAAGAACTATAAAGCAACGATTTATAATGCGGATGACAAGTAAAATGGATGACGAAGGAAAAACAAACAAGAGTTGACGGCACAAACCAAGACGCTGAATAAAACTCCTTCACTTGTTTTTTACTAGTATGCCAACTGTGCAAATTGAATTGACAAGGAAAAGGCCAAGCCAATCTTCATAGCTACAATTATAAAAAGTTACTTATAAAAGTAGCGTTCAATTATTACGACAGTTTCTATCAAAAACTAGTTAACTACGCCTGACAAAATTAGAATACAATTACTTTATAATTGACATACTTGTACTTTATTATAAGATTCAAGTTAAGTTAGTATATTATATTCTCAAGGAAGTAGATTCTGAAATTAATTGCACGGAGTGCTTCTAATCCGCTCGTGTGGCCATAGCGGCTTCTAGCCTTAGATCCCAGCGAAGAGCAAGTAGCTCTGATTTAAAACAGAAACAAACGATAATGAAAGTATTGTGCCAAGACTATAGTAGCAATGTTCAGTAGGTAATTTTTATAATTGTCTAACCTTAGTACTTTCTCAATCGATGTCCAAATGTAACGTGACGTTACAACTCTATTATTGTGAACGAATCAAAAATGGTAAGTTATAATTCTGTCACTTGTTTCAAAAGAGGTCAAAAGATTATGTCACTTCTTTTTCAAAGTTGCTGAATGCAAAGATCTTTGTCAATCAATAAGTTTTAAGACCAGCCGAAGTGGCTTCCCTTGAATTAGTAGAATAGATGAAGACTAGAAATGAGATCATCATCATTATCAGCATATTTTTGTCCACTTCTGGACATAGGCTCTCCAATAGCACTCCCCTGTGGTTAATCTTCAGATGATTGCGTCCAACCGCTGCCAGCCACTTTGCTTATATTGTCACTCCACCTAAGATATAATGAGTTGTGATGGTCATTCATCCGAGAACTCCAAACTCTTGGGCTATAGTGTGCAAATAGATATACGCGGCGACGAGGACTACGTGAGGTAAATGTGGCGGACATACGAGTATGTACAATTTGTAAGATGGTGACCTGTCCTCCAGTCAAAGCCTATCATAACCTGTTTCCTCTATCATTCTGCTTGTTTTCTCTAGAAAATCGCTGGATATCTTTATGTTCTAAAGCAATTCCCTGTTAAGCTATTTAGAAAAGAATATGAAAAGGGGTGTACCAGTTGCAAAATGGTGACGAAATCGTCAGTAAAAAGTTTCTGTAAAGTGATGAAGCTATAAACGGACAATGTAAAGAATATTTTCTGTGCGAACACCTCAACTTTAACATTCAATTCCAATTGAATTTTGTGAATGTCAAGTCGACAATGACATTAAACAGCCAGTTCCATATCATAACGTTTTAATGAATACCATGAAATAAACTGTCTGTAATTTACACCAAAAGTTGTCCAATTTGAACTTTATTCACAACTCCCGGATGATTCAAAACCGTGATCTATATAATGAACTTTTTATATAAGTCTTACAGACGACCATCAGTTTTGAAGGAAAATAGGGATTTTAGTTTCATTTACCTACTGTAGGTATAGGATTTATTTAACTAAGATAACATAACATCGGGCCTGTAAATCTGTACAAGTCAAAAAAATCTGCTTAATACACTTAACTTTATTTTGATATTTGGAATAAGTACATTAAATTATTTATGTATTCCAAACTTATAAATGGGTACGTTTATTTACATTTTAAATCATTCCAAGAGTAAAAGTTACAGTAATAGTAAAAGAAAAGCAAGGGATATTGTAATTCGCATCTTTCAATAAGTTTTGTGATATTACTTACATTATCATAAATTTTATACGAATCATGTGACAAATAAGGGTGACCAAAACAAGACTTACCTATCTTGACAAAAACATGTCAGAACCAGCTGATGGAGAAGGCAGAAATGACTGAAACCACCATGCGGATATGACTAATAAATTGAAATGTAACAAGTTTCTCAAACTATTTTTTTATATTGCAAAAATTTATTTCCTGTTACTTTAATTGTATAAATTTTGCTCCGATGTCAAATTGCGTGCTCTGAAATTTTCTGCAAGTCCAATATTTCGTCGCGCGTTCATTGTGAGCTTAGCTTTAACTGTTGTTTGCTTACTGGCCGTTTTAACTGAACAGCGCCAACTTTGTTTAATGAGGGTAATGGAGAATCACTGGAGTGATTACATTTTTTGACGGACTTCAGAAACAAACACCAAGTTTAAAAGTTTAGTAAACACTGTCTAATTATGCGATGTAATCGACCGACTTTCTTCCAACAACATTCAATTAGGCTCAATACCAGAGCGCAATATACAGTACACGGAAAAGAAAAGACGCAACACAATACAAGGAAATACACTTTAAAAAATATACGGTTTTTTTTTATCTTTTGTAATCCATTCATCGTAAAATATGACCTGTCGCTGTAATGTATGACCTTCTGTTCCATGGGAATGGCTTGTAATTTTTTTATCACATAACAAATCGTCAGAACGGAACACAAGAATGCAAATGCTTATATATGTAGTTACGACGTACTCACCTCCTGTGTGGCAATTTAACCTTGGACAGAGGTCATCCACCTTTACCTGAAGTATATAAGCTTAAACAATCAAAGTAACATTACATGACCCCAAACACAAGACCTTGAAAGCTACTCTGGAGAACGGAATGGGGCTATTATATAAGTTTTGTATCCAATGCTCCAATCTTATTGTTCCAATACATCCCCTTATTTATTGTATCAATATATCCAGTTAGAGTAATCGGCTGACCTAACAAGAAATTTCGAGGTTGTTTGGCAGACGAGGGTGGAAATGTCCTCTTTAAGATAACCCTATTGCAATATAATCCTTAGAAATTAGTGGCCAGCCACAGATAACACAGTGTACAACATGTTACGAGAGTTTTACGATGGCCGAATCTTTAGGAGTGTGAACCTCTATATAAACAATGAATAGTCGCCATCTACTGTATAGACCGAAGTAAGTAATTTGTAATTAACATTGTTCCAATAACTTCATAACTTCTAAATAATATCTTTAAATACAACTTTATATCAGGGTATAAACAGGCGGTTGGTTTCCTTATTATATTATTATCAAAAAGCGCGCGCGGCCTAAAGCGGTTCTCACAAGCGGTCTGTAAATTTAGGTGGTTAACGGTTAGATGGCTATCAGGTTAGCGGTCACCAATCTATGTAGCAACCACGCGCGTTCGACGCTTTTTTTTGTAGAACAATATGCTCGCATTTGACTTTTATAGCACCTGATGGAAAGCGAGATGCAACTTAATATATAGCACGCTTGTCTAGAAATTGCGTATTCACTCTTGTCTTAAATAAAACAAGGTCACACAAATCGGGAACAATAGTCGCCAAATTTTCACGAGTATTCGTATTTATAACGTCCTGGTATGGAGGGCACCTTTGGTTGTTAGTCCCGGACTTTGTTTTTTATAACAATTATTAAGCCTGGCTGAAGGTCTTAAAGATGCTGTAAAAACATCCGACTGCATCCGAGTAGCGTGATGCAGAACGCACTAGACCTACAGCAGTTACTAAAGAGATTCATGAGGTAAAGATACGTATTTGTCGTAAAAAACACAGGAATCGCAATCACTCCTGTTATTATACAATACTTCCTCTTTGCAGTGTCTACATTTATAAAGAAGTATTTAAAAGAAAGCTTTAAAATAAATAAAAAAACAGTACAAAATAGTACTTTAAGTCACAGACTTTCTGTCGGTTCTAATTTTCTACTCCAAACTGTAAATGAATGCAAATTAAAATTACATTTCACTTAAGTGTCCAAATCTGCGCAGCAAAATCAAGATTTCTATTCTCAGCGCATTAAGATTCAATTCTGAGGAGAGAGCTTTTCGATGCTAGCGTGTGAAATCTCTCTAAATTATTCATTTACAGATAGAAGCTTTAGCTGCGAAGATTTTTTCTCTATAGACAGGCTGAACTGTTTAAATTCTTAAGCGTTGTATTTGACATATCAGTATTCAGCTTAAAATTGTTTTTATTAAAACGATAACATAATATTTATTATCAGAATTATACACTAAGACCCCTTGTGTCGCGGTTGCAATGGACAAGAACCACTCCCTGAATGAGTTATTCAAACGTCTGCTTTACAGTAAATCGAATCCAAGAAGTTTTGGGTGAAGCGTGAGAGTGTACTACACTCCTATTTTTCTAACTTAGATTTTCTAATCGTGTATGACAATAGGCTCACCACCTATTCCATAGTGGGACGTAAACGTAACTAGTGAATGTTGGGAATGTACTACACTCCTCTGCCTACCTCTTCGGGGATTACAGGCGTGATGTTACGTTTACATATGCTACATATAAATCCGTTTCTACTCACGTTAATATTCGTCAATGAATACAAAGCTCGTTCTGGTGTACGAATAACGTAATAAATTACAGCAGTAAAACGTCAACTCTTTCATTCCTCGTCTACATTTTAACTTCAACCTTTTAACTGCAGACATACACACGATTTAAAGACGTACGTGACATAAGTCTTCTGTGTACTGATTTTAATAGCCGTTTGTAGCTGCTAGTGCCATCGAATGTCACGTGTCTAAAAACATTCTTCAAGGTTATGGTACTTATATCTCTACTCATTTTTCAAGCTTTTTTTTATTATTGCAAAAGCATTCTACAAATGCTTTTGTTCGTCGCTTATAATCGAACCAGCTTAATTAGATGGTCATCTGATAGTTTCGTAGAAAAACATTCTTGTAGCTAAGGAGTTGAAACTTGTCGTTGTTCAGTCCATTACAAACTCCAAACAGTCCAGTGCAAACAAGCAAGATGTACGGTAATTATATACTAGAAGCGCCTTACTTTGACATAAGCGCACGTTATATTAACAAAAGAATATTAACTTATGTGATTTGCACACCCGAGTATTAACTCAAGGCGTGTAAATCTCATAGAGTATGAATGCAAGTAAACTGTTGCAATACATATAAGAACAAGAAGTAATCTTGAACAACATTTGAATCCGTCGAAATCACGCCTTTCATTCTCTTGTATCTGATAATAAAATTAAATTCCCGACAGTTCAATTATCAAGGGAAAGCTCCCGAAAATTACGTCATATATAATGTCAGACAATAATAACAGTCAGTGTTGCCGCCGAGGCGGTTTCAAATTGTGATTGTAAACGCGTCCACAGTTTTTATTCGCTTATCTGCAGATCCCCCACCCGTGGAGTCTTATACCCCTGATACTCATCTGACAAGATTTTCTACACGTTACCCTCGTTCGTATTTAATGTGGATACCTTATAAGAAGTTACGTAATAAGAATAATAATAAGAATTCTATCACTACAGTTAATAAAAAAATTATTCTGTTTGTTAAAGCAAAACTTTCTTTCCAATCTGTGACACTATTCGTCATAAAACATAATATCGACGAAGGAAAACCCTTATCGCCAGTAGATATAATAAAACAACTAGTATCACAAAAATCCGACACATGACGTCTAAAATTCCCGAAGTGTAGTACACTCCCACGTTCCATTCCGTTCTGTCCCACTATGGAATAAGGGGTGAGCAGATAGCTTATTACATACACTGGGCCCACCAAATCCAAACTCCGATTCATAACTGGCATGCTTCTACATTTGCGTTGCTACATATTAAATATAACTAACAGAATTTTAACTGTAAAAACAATGAAAAGAAATTCTCAAATGCTCAATCAATGGCATTTTAAAATAACTGTAACAAAACGCAGAAAGTCATAGAGGCCTTCGTTAGAACAGAAACATTACGTGCCAAGTGTTAATAATAGTATCGTTTAGTTTCCAGCCGGAAGACGTTGGAGACGTTTAACTAGTACAAGAACGCTAGCTAAGGTCGAAGACCTCATTTATGTGTATTTTTCTCTTTGAAAAAACAAGCAAGCTACAAAATATGTATATTAAAACTACAGATCGAGATTATACTCTGCCTGTTTTTTATATGTATTTTTAGTTCAAACAGTTTAAAGTAAAAAGGTGTTTGTAGTTGAGAATGGTCTGATATTGGTATACCAATCAGTCTCTTGTGTACTCATTCTAGAACTGAATTTGCGCTGTAAAATGAACTTCTGTAACGTTTGACAGTTTCCGTGCGAATTTTTCTTTTGTCCTCCTTCTCTGACTCTCCCGCATCTGATGGATTTCATCATCAAAGGTTTTCTGGTTACACTGTTGGATACGTGATGACACATTCCACATTTCCGTGATACTGTACGATGATCTGTGATCTATGAGGTACGTATCCAGAGATATAGAGGTATCCCCGAGATGTATAGTCATTGGAATTGTTTACGTATCTATGATTTTAACAATCATTAAGTGTAATTTTATGATCACATAAAAGTTCATTAAACTTCTCTACCTACCGTTTCATTTAGTTAGTTACATTCTTTTAAAGTTTTACATTTTACACACATTAGAAAGAAGTGTTCAATATATTTTAGACAAAATCTTACTTAAAATAGTTAACCTTTGGTCGGCTTCGCATCATCGCGTTCGTTAAATAAATATTCCTGACGATTGCTTGAAACGAAATGATCGAAAACCCAGGTAGATTTCGTATCAGATTACGAATTCATTTAAAAGTAAGAAAACAAAGTTTCCCATTGTAGCCCACGAAGAGAATTGCACTGAACAGAAATAAAGGGTTTTCATCAATTCATCAAATTTCGTGAATTGGTAGCCAAATCTCTTCTGAATTTTCTTCGAATGAAATAACCAATTGTTACTGCAGACAATAGGTCTGCTCGATAAGTAATTTCTTATATGAAATCCATTGATGGAAATCTTTCAGTTTTTACGATACGCCAATATCTTGTCTACGTCAGTAAACAACCGAGTTATATTACCGTTTTATTTTATAACCAGTAAAATTATCTTCATTGAGACCAATAAAATTGTTTATTGTCGCACTAAATTGGTTAAGATTAATAAATACGTTTAATACAATTTATTTGTAAGAGAATTGTCGCACTGAATACCTAATGTAAAAATCTTGATTATACTTCGAAGAAAAAGTTATGAATGTGTCGAACAATCCAAAAATGTGTGATCTCAAATCATATTTAGGTTGCTTCCACATTTTCATTCATATAGACCTAGGCGTTAGTAGCGGCATAAAGTAGCGTCACCATCAAGTTGATAATCCAAGCTGCTACGATTAAAATTAGGTATTGAACAGTAAAGAAACTAATGTAAAACAAAACAAGAAAGATCATCTTCAAGAGAAAAATAAAAACGAAAGTTCCTAAGACGCAAAACATTTATTTATGTTCTATTAGGCCTAAAAAACTCTAACAAGGAAAAATTTTTCGATAATTCTGCTGACGTTAACAATCCGTAAAGACCTGTAAAAATTTGGTTGCCAGCGATTGCTAGCGGAAGCTCCAACGCTCTTATTTTGTTTATCAGGAATATGTTGAATGTTGAATATGAATGTTGTTGAATGTTATATATTTGAGGACAACGAATGCTTGCGGCAGTGACCGGTAGCAATAAATCGGCGGAGAAAAAAGTAAAATGCTACTAGGGGTCACTCGTAACATATGCTTTTATTATACTCATGCTTATTGATAGATTATTTTAGACACATATCGAATAAGTTTACATACTTATCTTCACGTTAGGTCCGGTAATGGGTAGATTTATTTCTTATAAACGCTTTAGTTATACCACTACAGTATTAATACGATTGGTGTACTTAATCTAAGTACATAAAAGATCTGAGATTAAAATTTTAAACCGATGTTAAGCGAAATGTAAGAGGATCGTTCACCAATACACAATTTCTTAAATCAGCAGAAAACATACATCGGTTTATCCATTGAGCACTTGCCGCATTCTTGACAGATTTTCCCGCGCTTTCTGCATCACCCACCCAATATTATGGTCATGTCCCTTTAAAATTTAAGATACCTCAGCCTAATTAAAAATGTGTTTTGTTGTTGGAAGCGCATCGGCTAGACAAAAGGTCCTGGCTTCTATCCCCGAGTCGTGCAGTGTTATGTTTTTTTCTGACGTGCTGTTATGAATTTTACTTCACTAAGCACATTAAATTCTACGTTCTGTCATATTTAAATGCTACCTATGTAGATTTGGTTTGTTACGTTCTGGCCCGTATAGTATTTAACTCATACCCGATAACAGATTATCATCGGGAGATGTAGGGAAATCTAGATAAATTACAATAAGTCGCTAGTAACGTGTACATCGGATCGTGTTTTCAATTGTTGAATAATCGAAGTTGTAATAATTGAGATCGTGAAGAAAGCAAGGTAACGAAATAAAAGTTATGCTTGTAAATATTTTTTAATCATACGTGAATAGTATACGTAATAAATATTTATTTAATAATACCATATAGATACATCAAACACACACGTCGTAAATTCATATCAAATATTTTGCAATTTTCTACGTGTCATACGGTTTGAATCGCACGTCTTATAAGCGATTAGTATGAAGAAAAGAATAACGCATTTATGTAAAGAAAAGCAACGTTTATTTTCTCAAAAGAATCGCTCCACAATTTACTTCGCATATTTGCTCTATATAGTTAAAACATTGTTACGGAATCAGTAAAACTTATTAAAAATACAATTTATTATTCATTGAGACCTAAACTTTCAAACACTCTATTCTCCTGTAACTAAATCCACGGTATCGTACGTTGAAAATGCAGGAGGAGATACGTAAAATTAATATATGTGTAAAAGATAGTTTTAAACATTTAAACTTAACTTACTGATAAATTATAAGCATAGTCTATAGCCCTGAGAAAATAGCAATATGAATGAGTTATACTAAAAACGCTGACAAATTCACGGGCACGAGGCCAGTTTAATAAAATGTCATTTACACTGCGGCATTGCATTACCAAGGCCTCGGGAAATACAAGAGCAGTTTAATATATTTTAGGTTGAGCAAAAACAATACTGTACTTGACGAGCGAGAAGTGTAACAAAAACGTGACCCTCACCCAGTTACATCGATGTATTAACTCTGCGCGGCAGTCAGCCACAAATTAAAAGTCATGCTTAAGAACTCTAGGTCTCGGGACTCTATTCAAAACTCACTTTCAAAGTGCGACAGCCTTGACAGGAAATATCTAGGGACATAAAAGAACTGAGAGTGTAGACATATTAACAGATTTCAGACGTAGTTCGGGTGTAGTGAGCTCGTTAGGAGACGGCGACGTGACTATAAAGATATTAAAATATATTTTACTTAGCTTTTGTAAGTTCAAATTAGGTAAACAAATTGGTAGCAAGACGAGTTAACCGTAGCTATTGTCCACTTAGCAGTTGAAACTTTTTTTAATATGTATAATCTATTTATCTATGTACATAGACACTGTAATTATTTCCTGAATCAATAAAACAAATCAAATGAAGAAATCATCTCAATAATTCTCTTATGAACCGAATGCTCTTCGTTCAAAACTGTACGTTACATATGCATTTCATGCCAAATTAAAATCCGCATAATGAAAAAGTTCCAATTAATAAGCGCATTCCGATACTTGAGGATTTTTCGTGAAAATTGACAAAGAATATAAAGTGATCCGGCAAATAAATTGGAACACACGGTACAAAGTTGTCAAGTGTAAAATTTTCGAATCGTTTATCGTCAGTCAGGCAGACATAATTATTATTATATCCACAAGCCAGGTCCCTTACATGTTAGGCAGAGAATACCGAAAGAAAAATATTATATGTATTATATGTAGGTAGGTAGCGCCTATGGATAGACATGCTCCGGTGCCTTAGAACAGAGATCGTAAGCCGTCAACCTAGCGACAACGTGGCCCTGCCACCTATAAACTTTTGTGACCGACCTCAAATATAAACTTTCTGCCGCTTAAGCATTAAAAATTTATTCTTATATAATAAATGTAGTGTCTATATAAAATTTACAATAATAAATAATCAGTGAGATCATCTGTTGTTAATATTGTGGCCCATTCATACACGAGATGAAAGATTTAACGTTACTCATAAGCGTAGGCGGTGCAAGGAGCTGTGGTCTGCGACTCCCAATGCCGCATGCCCAGCGTGGAGATTATGTACAAAATCCTCTCAAGGGATCTCTATGCCCGACAGTGGACTTAGACAGGCTGATGTTGATGGTCATGAGTGAACTGAACAATATTAATTCAGTTTAATCACATTAACCCGCGTACGATAAACTTTTACAAGTATGTCAACTGCTTTTTAATTAAATAACTTCTAAACATCTTTTTACACCAATTTTAACTTTAAACTGACCCACTGTGGTCCATGAGATGGAAGCAAAATGAAAAAACTTTGACATGCCAGCGTTTACTTTGTATATTTCAAACATGAATAATGCTGTAGCTCAGAACCATTACTAGAAAATGTAAGTTAGAAAAATCCAATATTGCCCGACCACATAGTTGAACCCGGGCCTTCTCGATCGCCAGTCGCGCTTGCAATTAAAACGACCAACAAAGCAGTCAATACTCAAGTCGTTAAAGAGTCAGTCAAGAGCCAGTAGAAAGTTATAATTTACTGAATAATCTGATAAAATACACCTATATGTACTGTACGATTTCAAAAAGGCGCTAGATCACTACGAATATAGCCACCATCGCATATATCGCCATATATGCGATGCGGCTACCATAGTGCGGCTACGTCGCGGTCGACTACGTTAAAATTTCACGGTATACTGACGTAATACGCTACGGCTACGTCGGAACAGGGTAGCAAGTGGTGCGAATGCAACAAATATATTTTATGCTACGAATATGCTACGAATATGCTACGTGTGTGCTACAAATCTGCTACAGATTATACAACCGGTCTAACAAATTTGTAATTCACAGGTATTTTACTATTAAACTTTTAATAGTATCTAAATTGTCCGGCCCGTTGGTCCAGTAATCAGTGAACCTGACTGCTGAGTTGAGTCGTGAGTTCAATTCCTACCCAGAACCTATATTTGTGTGATGATATTTTGTTCTGTTTCTAGGTGCAAAAAGAAGCTCTTTATGGATTTACTTTTCTAAGTATGTATGTAGTTACTGCTCTCTGGTTACCGTAATAGAAGTTACGCCTACTTTGGGAGTAGTTGATCATTTGTGAATATGTCCCAAGATATATATATTTATTTATCTTAACATTTTAAAACAATTGTCGTGGGATAAGATTGATATTTACCCTGGATAGAAAACGAACCCACAATCCTCCGCTTAGCAGTCAGTTCCATTGACTAACGGGTTAATCAATTTGAATGTAGTAAAGCATAACTTATGAATAAATGTATATTGAAAAACAAGTTTGATTTATTTTATAAATACATCGGCATTCATTGTATGGTTGGACTTTATTAAAACCAACTGACGTCATCTCTACTGAACGGGGACATTTTTCGGTAAAAGCTTACCAATTTTTTTTATCAAGCCCGTTTTAATGGCATACAATCGATGGAGTTTTAAATGACATTTGCTGACACACTTTGACACATATATGTAAACGACGTGTCATCCTCGTATAGCCGTTATAGATGCAGTAGCCGAGCCATAAGAGAGTATGTAAGTGAAAATGTCGCCTTGATAGAAAGAGAAAGAACATGAATTTGTATACGTGTAATCGTATCTCACTGGTTTCTTCAGTAAAGAACGCGCAAAGTTGCTGGCGGGTGCAATAATTTAAAGAGACCAAAGAGTACCAAATGCATTTTCTTTCTCTTTCTATCGACGAGACGATTTTTTGCTTTGCTCGTCTAATCTACGTATATAATGTCTGTATGATCATAATCGACATATAAACATCAAAATTGATATTAAACCCTATTAAGCAGGTATTTTTAAAACGACCTTGACGAATAATTTAAAGTTCCTAGTTGCTATCATAACTACGTTTTACGATACGCCATCACTCTTCTAAGATCTGACGGCACCCAACGTTGGTTAATATAAAAAATCACTACCAATATGACAATCCATTGCGACTGAGAAATTTTCTATTGGGTAAAATTGAAATCCAGTAGACATACTAATTCTTCTAATATTTTCATATGATAATGCCAATGTTACGTTAAAACCACTTAGATCTGCTAATTAGCAACAACATTGTTATTGCTAATAGACCTGCACTTAACCACTTTGAACTGTGTTCTGTAATTATAATGATTATAGAGACTTGGAACTAATAATAAGCGTATGATGACTTTAAAGGACAGAGTTTCGATACCACAAGAGTCAGTTAGCTGGTGCTCTAGCACACAACTTCTACTGACAGTGTTTTAATTCTTAAAATATATAAACAGAAAAAAGTTTCTTCTGCCTCGTGGCAGAATCTGCAAGCTTGTCAGCATATAACTATATAATAATATCTCGAGACATCTCCACACACACTATATGTCAGCATATTACTGTATACATTATAATTAGTGTAGATTTTAATCTTTAGAACAAAATATGGTGAAAAGGAATCGTATTAAAGTTTTCGTATGAGAATGGTATATAGCACCCACATCTTTCATAATAAACGGCACGAATTTCGTTCACAAATAAACTCATTTCCGTTCAGAAATGTTAATACTCAAAAAACATTTTCGTGTTACTCATATGTACGTAGGACTACGTGTGCTCTCGGCCACAAGCAGTCGGATGCGTAATTAGGCGAATATTTAGAATGAAAATATAAACGGAATCAACCTAATTGGATTTTGGAATTGCCAGTTTGATTGCTGGAGTGTTGGTATTCGTGTTTTTTGAAATTACTCCTATTATTACCAAATTGTTTGCTTTCTCTGTCTTTCGAAGCCCAACAATAAACAGCCCCGGGATTCCGCGCACAGTCTCTATAGAAATCTATTAACTCACTGTTTTTCTCAATAATATAACGCACACACTTTGTTAAAAGATTTATGCTGACTTTGCCTTAATTGGTGGAATGGTAAATTTTTTAATTTCGATTAATATCGCATCTTTTTACGGCGTTGCTCATCATGTAAGTAAGTTTTTGTAAAGTCGCCTTGAAATCCACGGATCTGCATTTAACTCTAAATACTGACTTTGGACTACCTACATGAAATTGTTTATACATATTAAGCATTTCCATTGAGAGCTGTGGTACAATTAATACTGAAGTATTACACACACTATCGTTCTGTATAGGTACAACGGAAACATAGCAGTATAAGAAAAAGTTAATTTACAAGCGATTTTATTGAAATTTTTTGACACCTATAATTACGTCAATAATATAATTTAAATGAACCTTAAAAGCATACTAGCGAAAAATTACTTTACATTACGTCCTTTATAATAAACATTATTTCTAAACCATGAACAAGACTTGTTTCACTTATTGGATTTTGCGAATCTTCCATAACGAGTCCACTGTGTAATCCTTCGCCTTTCCATTACGAATAAGCCGGTCTTTCCATTTTGCGAGCCGAAAAGTGTCTTAACGAAAATGGAGCAAGGAAACAAGAAACGAATGACGTCGAACACTGCCGCTTCAATCACATTCAATTGAATTTGCAAGGCGGCAGTGTTCTGTGTGACGAGTTACTGCCGCCACACCGATTCCTTGGGTAACAACAGTGTTTACGCCTCTGGGTTCCAGCTTACATAACATTGACAATTGATTAATACACGTAGTACAATGGCATGTGTGCATTGAGATGAAAATAACTGTAATCGATTGTAGACATTATATTAATCCGATTTAAAGCTAATTTTAGCTTCATATTGGTCGTATCAGCCAATCAATAAGCCTGTTAGAAAACCTTCGATACGTATCTCAAGGTCACAGCCGAGACGCCAATTTTCTCTGTACGTTGAACTTTATAATCACGGCTACAAGCACCTTGATGTTGGAGTTAACCCTTTATATAATAACTACAAATTGGCAGATTATGAGCTTAAGATCATAAATAATTTAATTAAATTAGAAATATTCAAAGGGTCGTTTAAAACGAGATTGCCTCGTTCGTCATGTTGGTTGCAAGTGCGACTGCCAATCAGGACGTCCTGTGTTCAATTCCCGGGTAGGGCACCACAATTTTTTTTTATTTACATTTTCTAGTAGTGGCTCGGAGTCTGGATACGTGCCCGGTGTATGGCAATAGGCT
>DWDV01000265.1:0-18617 GCA_018245615.1 Mimoniades ocyalus | reverse complement strand
ACGTAAACGTAACCGGTGAAACGTGGGAGTGTTCTGCATTCCTCTGTCTACCTCTTCGGGGATTACAGGCGTGAAGTAACGTTTTTTTTTTAAAGTATTTATATTTTTAATCCACGAATATGTTCATACTTACATTTCTTAACAATGAATATTTACAAAGTTCCTTTTGTTACTAGTAATTCAAAATGTGCTTAATAATTGTTAAATTCAAAACCCGCCCCGCGCCGTGCACGTTCACGATAGATACATAATTTCCTTTCAAAATCATAACATCGCGTCGCCTATCATATCGCAAGATCCCTCCGAAAAACGATTAGTTCCGATACAAGTGTTCCACATGTTCCCTATGGCACCCTGGGGGCCGCGGCCAGATTTATCATGGCATCAACACCATATGGCCAATACGGGATTTATAATTACGGGGATACATGTAACAACAGTTGACCCGTGGAAAACGAAATGTGCTCAATTCAACGCTGTCATATGTAAAGACGGTGTAGCAAAAGGTTATCTTCGTGTTTTTATGAATGAATGTTCTATATAAATATAAACACTCAAGGGTAGCGCTAAAATAATAAGAAATAATTCAATATTATAAGTTATTTATTACCTATTTTCAAAATGAATAAATTTAAAAATGATATTAAAGGTGTCAAGATAATTACGCACATACGAGTATCATATTAATATATAACTGAACAAATACTCCTTTGCTTGCCTATACCTTTGGGAAAAAACAGGCGTGATGTTACGTTTAATTTTTTTAAATTTTAATATGTGGATATTGTTTATGGACGAGGAACGAAATACAGTTGACATTGAAACAACCATGTCTAATGAAATATTTCTGTAATTAGAAATATTTAGCGCAGGGTGCTCTCTGTCTATCCCGCAAGGGACCTGGCGTGAATATATAATAAATATACAGAAGGAAGAATCGTTAAACTCAAGGTGAAGAATTTGCATACAAACTAACGTAACTTCACTCCTGTAATCCCCGAAGAGGTAGGCAGAGGAATGCAGAACACTCCCACGTTTCACCAGTTACGTTTACGTCCCATTATGGAATAGGTGGTGGTAGGTGGACTAGTCAGCTTATTAAAATTTTGTAACCTTTGAAGGATTTACTTAATATGATATTCGATATTTGAGCATAATTGACGTAACTACCTGAGTTATTTAATGTTTAGTATTGATCTTTTTAATGTTTGAATTTTACTTGGACACATCAGAATGAAAAGAACAGAGTATAACTGTTTTCTATTTAACTACCATTGCCATCAGCAACAATTTCGAAATGTCAATGTTGAATATGAGAGTTCTGAGGAGAGATATTCTGGGAATGAGAAGAGCTAAGGTAAGGTAAGGAGTTCCACATATAGGTTGCCTGATTTTACACATTTCTAACAATATTATCGCGAGCTCTGTGTGTAGAATCTTTTGAGCTGTTTTTCTTCACCATTATAATAAGTACTTGTCAAGTTTGGACAATACACCGCCTTTAGGAAAGAGAAGGTGGGTGCCAGGATCTTAACCCTCGACCCACGAAGTACGGGGCTGAAGCCTAAACCATAAAGCTAACGCTGATACTATTCATGCCCATTTGTATGTTATATAAACATTAAATAACGTAACTTCACGCCTGTAATCCCCGAAGCGGTAGGCAGAGGAATGCAGAACACTCCCACGTTTCACCGGTCACCAACATTAAATAAACTTCCCAATTACAGATAATTCAATTCTCGGATCTAAATAAGAAGACGGTGCGTTTTATGCGCCAAATCCTTCTGGCAATAATCATGAATGAAGACCTGCAAGCAGCTCTAGAAGTGTTCCTGAGGATAGCAAAGCCACGCAAACTGCACATGTTCAGAGAGAGTCTTAGATTATTTATACAACATTTCTTGATAAAAAACGCCGGCAAGAAAACAGCGGTTTTGAGTGACGACGAGACGGCAACACTGAAGGAACGGACTTTAGAAGTCGACAGGATATTGACCATGCACGAAAGCAAATTGCAATTTTGAATATAGAATTTTAACTTTATAAACTGGTTTTTTATTATATAATGGCAATTCTACCAATCTGCTTAACAATATGCAGTGGTGATATATATTTGGAACTGTATTTAGCTAAAACTTATCAACACATGTATCTAATCTTATTTCTTCGTACTAAGATTGTTATATCCCAAATAACTTTTGGCAGTGTGTACAAATGACTTTGTCGATCAATTGACGGTTATAAATTTATATTTATAAAGGTAATTTATTTATATAGTATAAAAAATTTAATTACTGTACTAATTATGTATGTTGGTAAATTGATGTTATATGAAATCAATAAAATGTTCCATAGTGGGATATAAAAGTAAGTGGTCAAACGTGGGTGTGTACTACGCTTCTCTGCGTACCTTCTCGCGGATTATAGGCAAGATGTTACGTTCATACAACACAAGGCAACGATAAATATGAGGTGTTAAACGTGTCGTTCGCATTAATATTTTTATACAATCACTAATCACATCGCCCCCAGCATGTGACAAAATTCTTCCTCCGCTCGTACTTACACAAAAACCAACCAATCACAACCGTAATTAAGAGAGCTAGCAGCGCCATCTAGTAATTGACATAATTTATATGTAGCTCACAGACTAGTTGATTATTACGAAGGTTAATAGAGTACATATTTTATGTTGAATTTAAATAAAAAGTACATCAAACGACTTTTCAAATAATTTTCAAGGATGAAAATATTATTTATTTTATTAGCATATGACTGTAAGCCAGTGCAAACTTTTAATTAACACGACATTCACTCATTACGGTAGATACTTTTGTTAAAGCAGTTAAAATTATTGACAGCAAAGCGAAATCGATTATATTGAGTAACATAACAACGTGCCTGTATTTCCTCAAAAGGGTGGCAGTGAAATGAGGCATTCTCACTTTTCAGCAGTTATGTTATATGTCTCGTGGAATAGGGGGAGAGCCTTTGCCACTCACCGGACAGAAATCCAGACACCTTGGAAATTTCAAATTAGAAAAACCTAGTACTAATTTGCAACGTAGATTGTTTTCCCGGCGTGAGCTTGGGTGTATAGTCTATTTCTGCCCGGCAACGATAAAAACTATTACTTGAGAAGTATTAAATATATTAGTAGATAGTGTACAACAAAGCCCGCAACGCAACTACGAGTAGGTGGGGCTGCCACTAATTCACACGTTATCGTTTTATCAGTATTGGTGTACGATACAGAGTTATAAGCTCCAGCCTGATGGCAGGCGGCGTTGATTAGATAACTGTCGTCAACCGCTTGCCATTACACTGTGTGAATACGAAGTTTTAGTATTACCCACATACATGTACCAACAATATTAAACTCAGACGTGTCTGCGCAGTGTAAGTACAATACCAGTGCATGCAGCGCACGTGCCCCGACCACCTCTCAAAGGGGCTTGTGTAAAATTGCCAATTATGAAGTATAAAAATCAAAATAAACCAACCGCAATCAATAGGGGCAATTGTAAGTGAAACGATTTTATGAACTTGCTTTACTTTGAGTACGGCGCTATGCCGCGCAGTCTTCGGCCTTTTGAATAACAATAATATTAAACCCAGCACCGGCACAAGCTAAAGTGTCTCACGAACACATATTTAAAAAGCAGCTCACGTGTGTATGAGTTATCGAGGCAAATACTGAATTTTTACATACGAATAATACAAATATACATTTCTAGTTAGCGACCGTGTTAGAAATAACATTGTGTATAAGTATAACTTGTAATATTTACCTCTCAGCCGTACCATCAACGTTTTTAACAAATTCACCAGCCAGATCGTGTTGTATGAATTAGAAAAACCACGATTATAGAATACTTACATAAGCGAAGTGTATATACATACTATACATAATATAGGTTGTGCTAACATTCTGAAAAGGTTCTTTTAATGCGTATGTTCGTATGAAGCAATAGGTAGAAATACAGATTTGATTCCAAAATCTGATAATATGTACGTACGTACCAACATGTTATAGCTGTTCAGCTGTTGAATCGATTTTTTTTATCAAATTCGGTAAAGAGACAGCTTAAGCATCTGAAATTACGTATTATTTGTAATTAGAAAATATTAATAGAATCTTAGAATAATTAGAATCTTCAATTCCAGCAAAACTTTGTAGAAATTATAGATGGCTCTCACAATCAGTGCGAACGAATCCACACGTATAAACTATAAACCGGTGTAAAGTAAATGTTGATTAAAATTTGATAAATTCCTTGTATTCGTTACGTAACATCACGCATGTAATCCCCACAGAGATATGCAGAGGAATGTGGAACACTCCCACGTTTCACCAGTTACGTTTACTTCCCACTATAGATTAGGTGGTGAGTCTATTGCCATACACCGGGTAGGTACATATCCAGACTCCGAGCCACTACTAGAAAATCAAAATTAGAAAAATTTAGTAGTGCCCGACCTAGGAATTGAACCCAGGACCTTCCGATCGGCAGTCGCATTTGCACCCAACACGACTTATTTTTATTTGGCAATTTGATTTTATCATTAAAATACAGAAGCATTAATGCCTGCACGACGCAACAAACTTGCAACGATGCAACGCAGCAAGCGGATTAGAATGAACTTAGTGCCAGGAGCATTAATTATTTCTTTGCTATTATTTTAGTAACGTATCGATCAATAAATAAGTGACGAATCAACTATTATACAAGGTCGAAACATGACATATGAAATAGTACTCTAAACCTGTAACTTTAACTCAGTGGCGCAGCGTGGGTGTTAGTCTTGCGGGGTGGAAGAAAATTTTGCCGCCCCCTTAAAGTTTATGTGCATATATGTTTTGTTGCTGTATGACAATCATGTTAACGAAAAACAAATAGGTCAACCACTTTGATATGTTGTTAAAACAGGTATTTTATTATTTATTGTGAAATTTTGCCGCCCCCTGAATAATCCTTTTGCCGCCTGGAGCGGGTCGCCCCGCTGCCCCCCCCTACGCTACGCCATTGCTTTAGTTAAATGAGCGTGATGTGTAATTGATAAATAATTAGATAAAATAATTACAATTAGAGTGTATGCGTATAATGATAAGAAATTTATACCTAAGTATATTATTATATCTGTAGGTACCTAAGCCTTTGCTTGGAATCAATGCCGTTCTTTCCGTACTAATTAATGCATTAAAAGAACAAAAGAATCGTTAGAAATGAATTACTTCAATGTAATTATTTACCTACCAATATCTATAAGTTGAATATTTATGTCTGTTTAGTTTAAATATCTATTATACGAGTATTATTCCCGTATTTCAAAATTAAACAAGTTCTAATTCATTAACAATAATCCATTCATGTTAAGTAATTTAATTATAGTTAAATATAAAAAAATATATGCTTAAAGTTATATTTCACTCGAACACAGACAAATAAAACATATTTCCTCCGTCAATTTCGCTGGATTATTTCGTAAACTTAACTGGTGAAACGTAACAGTGTACCTACTACACTACTCTGCGTATGTCTTCGGGGTTTATTGGCGTGATATTACGTCTTACGTTCCATTTCGCTTACTGTTACTTTGGCAGATTATTAAAAAAAAATATCGAACTCAACCTGTCACCCACGTTTCGAATAAAACAATTCAAGTCTCAATAAAATGCACGTCACTGTACAAGAAGCGAACAAGTGTTAACATACACGCTTCGTTATTTATGGCATTATGAATCATTTCTTTAATGCGAAAAGGTTTAAATTTGCGTGCATACCTTTGTAGGTATGTGATGGTTCGATGCGCTGCATATGTTGCAGTTCAATTGAAAAATTTTAGTATACTGTGAAAAACTCAGGGTGTTACTTTAGCAGCGGTTTTTCATGTAAAATGACCCTGATAGTCATGTAGAGGTACACATCATACCTGAAGTGTACGGTAGCGAGAGTATTTAAGAAAGAGAATGAAAGTAGAATAAACGCGATCGAAATGAGGTCGTTGCGTTCCATTTGCGGCTTGACACTCGCCGACCGCGTTCGTAGTTCTGACGTAAGGAAGTTGCTTTGTATGATAGAGGATATTGGAGCAAAAATGAAAAAGGGTATTCTCCGTTGGTTCGGATATGTTAAGAGAATAGCTGATGAAAGAATGATGCAACAGATATACAATGCGAATGTTGATGGACGCAGGTGCCGAGGGAGGCCAAGACTCACCTATCTAGATCAAATAGGCCAGATACTGGCTGATGGGGGAGTCAGAAGTCTCCGAAATCGGCGTGCATGTATGAAGAGAATGATGAATGTGGAAGAGGCGGGGCAGGTTTGTAAAGATAAAATTATTTAGCACTCGGTGGTCTCTGCCTACCCCGTAAGAGACCTGGCGTGAAGATATATGTATGTGCATCATGCCTGTGAGCAAAATTAAAAAACATTAACAAAATGTTGGTTAAAGTAAATATACGTATTTGATAGTTGAACTAAAATAAGAAGACTAAAGTCCCGGTAATAAGATTGTAAAAGACTGTTTTTGCCGCTATGAAGCATTACTTGCGCGATCTGGAAGTATTGTAAACTTTGCGGCATAAATGTTATTGACTACTTAGTTTGCATTTTGGCGTATATAATTCGCTGACAAAAAACCCCAGATTAAAAAAAAAATAGCGACAGATTCGCTTTAGGGTGAGAGGTGAAGTACGGTTGTTTAGAAAATGCTTATTCACTTATTCTTGAATAGTTATAATTAGTCGTATTCGAGAATATTACCCTTATACATACATGGATCGCGATGACTATTTTATTCTCATGTTGGGACATTTGGGCCTTACACGATAATCCCGGTTGTACGAAGTGCCGTTCACACTATTACACATGCGTTGGTCGGGTGGCAACAAGCTGTCTACTCGCGATCCAATTATCTAGTTCTGTATAATGGACACTAAAATTACTACCGATATTCATGAAGTGGGTGTGGTAATGATGATAATGTAACGTCAAATATTTGATGTTCGCAATGCGTCAATGGACACAAACTGTGGAATAAGATGTTTATTTGCATAATGTTATTGCTGAAATTTTTAAATAAGATTATTGATATGTTCAGACGAGTCATGTTGGTATTTAAAATTATAATGTGCAAATATCTGTCCAGCGTTCGGGTACATTTCAATTGTGACTTTACAATATGATCGTTAGATCGTGTTATCACTCCATCTTAATTAGATTTAGAGAGGATAACTCGTATTAGACACCTCCGTTAAGCCACCAAAGCGAGGCCCGGTAATATAAAATGTAGGTGAATTTTACAACAAAATTATAATACTCCATCTTAATTAATTGAACATTTATTTAGAATCTAGATAATCAAGTTCAGATTAAACTGAATAAATAGGTTTAAGTAACGGTAATATGTTACATGTTACATTATTTATTTGTAAAGACAGCGCACAGTTTTTTTGAGTATTTTCGGATCGAAGTACATAGTGTTAGTGTATGAGTTTCATAATACATTTTATATTAAAGCTAAAATTACATTATTTATTATTATTTCACAATGTTTTGACGCTATAAATCAATTAATAGTATAATACATAGTTAAAGCATGAATTACATTTGTTCTAAAACTGTTCTAAAATGGAAATTCTGGAATACCTATATCAAAAAAAAAAAAAAAATTTTACTTCTTCATACTAGGATACCTATTAATAATGTCGCTTCGAAATAGCATGCTTATCAAGTACTCGTGGTATAACAGTATTTTATACTTTGAGGTGCCTACATGAAAATCGATTCCTAAAACATATTTTATAACGTCTGGAATGAATGGTGATATTTTATTTAGTTAAGTAAGTAAATAGATCTGTAATTTAAGTAAATTACCTAGATTGCCTATTGATTAAAATGTAAACGTATTTCTGAACGCATGCTTACAATATGGCGGCTGTAACTAACAGCGCCATCTATCTTTCAAGAGTGAAAGTTGTTTTCCTTTAACAACTATCTTAAAGTTCATTTCAAACGAAATCATAGATTTAACTAATTATTTCCATGAAACAATTTATTATATTAAGAGTGATATGTATTCTTTTTATTGATATTCACTACAATGTGTAGCAAAAATTCACTATAAGAGTGCATAATGTTTTTTTTTGAATATTGGCGCCACCAGCTAAAACGCTTCCGCCACCTTGCGTTGAAAATTGGAAACCTTAGTGAACAAAGAGAGCTCGCTAGCCACTACTAGAAATTAAGGTTGTGTTGTATCTCTATCCGATGAGTGTGTGTGGCTCGGGTGCGAATGGGATGCCGTTTACACTTTCGGCCATCAATTCATAACCATCTTTCTTTCTTGTGCAACTGTTTCTCGTCGGCCGTGTTCTAGGATCTAGTGCTAATGCAGGATGGACGCCATTCGCGCGAGATAATTTTTACATTCGCTCCGGTAGCGAAAGTGCAAGTCGAGTGCCGGGTGTAGGTATGCTATATGTGTGACTGGTGCGTACGAAAATTGGTGCGGCGCGGAGAACTTGAATCAAGGCGGCGAGGGAAGCTCGGCGCGCGGTCGGAGGCATGGCGGGCGCGAGCTGATCGGGCAGCGGCGTCCGCTCGCGCTCCGCCGCCAGCCCAATGCGAGCGGCGGAGGGTTTATGGGTATTTGCGTGAGTTGCCGGCGCCGCGAGCGAAAGGCACCGGAGAAACGCTGGGTGCCGGGTGCGGGCGGGTACACTAAAGGCGCGGCGGCTGAGCTGCTGCCGCGGCGCGTGCACCTGCCAGCCATGGCCAACTCCATCTCCAACATCAAGATGACCAACCCGATCAAGGGCATCGTCAGCAAGCGTCGGAAACGCTACATAAAGGACGGCTTCAATTTGGACTTAGCTTGTATCCTTTTGTGTGTGATTTGTGAGGTAGTGTTCCGCGGAGTCCACGGATCAAACCAAACCCTTTATCGTGGTGTCCGGGCGGCGTCGAACGGACCACCGACGCTGGTTTGTGGTGGAAGTGTTGGGTAAGCTGCAAGCATATTTATATTCCCCAAGGGCACTCGATCTGTAACTTGTTCGTTGCTTTCGTCCCGCACCGTGATTCTGCCTCTTTTGAGGTTATACGCGAGATAGGCGTCTAAATAATCAATTTGCATTAAAATTTACATGCCCAAGCGAATCATCTGACGGGTCGTATTTAGATTACAAGGTCTCGACACGAGAGTTTTTTTTTCCTAAACCCTATTATAAAAATATACAAAAAATGAAATAGCTCCATCAAAGTGAACCTTAGTAGTACATATACACATATTAACCAGGCTATTATCTTGTATAGTAACAAGCTATGTAACCCATATTGTGTGTTCGAATACATAATTACAGCAAATAGAAAGAAGTTTTGATAGCTATCATTCACAAATTATAATATAAATAGATTTCTTGGACATAAATATCTAAGTCAGTCTGCTCTTAGTTTAAAAGTTCTGTATGAAGCAAGTGATCCTACAGTGGTTTCTTAAAGTTGAGGTCTTAAATTATCTTGTACCCACTATGGTGTGCTTGATCAGTTAGGACAGTGTGTAATTATATAAATTCTTATCATTTGGATTATCTGTATTGATATTTCTGAAACATTATTTTATTAAATCATTTGTTAATATTAATGAGCAATACAAGATTGGTGAAATTATTTTAAAACTATATATTTTTAGGAACAAAGAATTTTTTATATAGATAAAATCACACATGCAACTGCTTTAAAATTGCTTGCTTACTTGCTATTTAAAATAAAATTATCCTGTGGTAGGCTCTTAGTTAATCAACACTGTTGTAGTTCTGTATATCACAGTACGTAATATATAAGGTAGAAATCAATTATTTATTTATTTATCCTTTTTTTTGACACAAGGGGATAAGTGACTTAAGAGATACTTAATGCCTAAGAGATATTAATGATACTTAGTTCCAGTCAACCCTGGGTGATGAAGGGAGCATGTGGTAGTTGCATACTATCATCCTGTAATTCAATATTGTCACTTAAAATTTTTCATTAATATTTATGGGCTATAGTGATTTGGATTATGGGCTATGATTATGGGCTATAGTGAAATTTGGAAGTATTTTATGTATGCATTATTAATATAATTATAAGATCATCACAAAAGATCCCTTATGGGACAGTCCAAGAGCAGCCAGACTCAATCTCTATCCTTACAGACCTGACATATTTCTTCTACATTCATATTGTGTATATGTATAATATCTAATATTATTATACCACTTAGTGTAATAAAGTGTTCCACATTGTATTACATTCATAAAATCACATAGAAATGGTACTTTAAAATAATACAATGCAATCTTAATTAGTTAACTGTAATCATTCTAAGATATACCGGCCAATCATTATCTATATAAATTAAATTGACAGTATGGATGTCATTAAATAGTTGTAGATTTCTTTTAGGTGATTAATGTTACCGAAAGTGTGAAGTTTACATATTGGTTTAAAGCTTCACATTCCATCAGGTGCAGCTGAGCTTTGGATGAGGAGCAAGTTGGAACACAATCTGTTAACACTTAATTGACATATTTATGTTAATGCAGTCCTAATAGATTGTATAAGTTGGTAGTGTATCTTAGGGCACACATATCCCTTGCTCCACATATATACATGTCAGGACACTGCTAAATAAGCTGCTTAGGTCTGATTGAATGTTGGGTCCTGAGGATATCCACTTTTAATAGTCCATAGATAAATACACAATCTTTTTTCCATGTATCTAAAATACAAGGTGTTTATGTATCAGCTATGCCATTCAAATTTGGACAATGTTGCAGTATTTCTATATTACAACATGGTTTAGTAGTGATGACCATTTTGGGGTCTAAGCTCCTGGTGCTAAGTTCGGTATATATAATAATAATAATAATAAATAGGAATAAACTCAGTGGCAAAATCTAGTTACTAATGATAATTTAGATCTTAATAGCAAAGGATGAGGCAATAATTAATTGGCAGAGGTTTGCATGTTCAGGGGTTATCATTGTTGCGAGCAATTAGTTTAAAAAAGCTAATCATCTATTTATAATAATTATGTTACTTCCTGGAATGTATTGATAAGATTGATTGATTTCTAATTGTATTAGGTCATTATGGAAACAGCATAGCAATGTTTTCACACTGTATATGATTTTTGCTGATTTTATAACATTTTCCCCACAATGTATGGTGAATGTATGTAGCTCTGCACTAATTTTATATTAATTGGTACTTGCAAAGACTTGACTGTTAATTAAACAAATACTCACTGAATTGCATATTAACAGATTCAAATGTAATTTATGAGTACATTAAAAATGAAATAACTGTACAATAAGGAGTGCCAATCACATATCTCTCTCTTAATTTAGCACACACACTCACCCTTCCTGTGTAACAGTAATGCAATGTTAGGGAAACAAATCAATGTAATTGTACTTTGAGTCAATCTGTGAGCAAGTATGTATTTTTCACTAGTCTTAATGGGTTATGTTTAAGAATCATTTCACACAGACAGAATCTGGAATCTGGGAGTAGAGAAAATTTTAATCAAAATCACATTAAGAAATTTGTGAAGTTAGTTGGCTGATAGAAAATGCCAATTGGCAGTAAGTCCGCCCTTTGTTACCAACAATAAAGGATAAATAAATAGGTGATCTTATCTTATGGTATAACAAGTTCACAAAGAAAAAATGTTTAACATATGTATATGTATTAGTTTGATATTCTGAATTTTTTTTACTACAATGTTGCTGACATACAGTCCTTTTTTAACTATATTCTGTATGACTTTTCATATTTATATATCATAGCATGTCATGTCTTTAAGAATAGGCATAATATATTCTTTCTGACCCCCTGTAAAGGAGGATCTAAAGCAATTTGCAAGCATAAAATGCACCATGTAAGTGATTGATTAACTCTACAAGATATTCTGCATGTTTAATCACTCTTACATCATAGGGCAACAGTCAGTTTTAAGATTGAAAAATAACTAATCAACTGGCAGGTGTTTGAAAGATGATAGTAACATTAAAGTAAGACAGCTGACTCTTGTCTCTTTGTGCGGAGCATTGTACTCTAGCTTACTCTTCTACATTTCTTCATATGGAGTTGAGTAAGATACTATTGAGAATAATTTATACTGACCTTCTTGATATCTTATCAGGTTTGTAAGGATAAATATAATTGGCAGTCAATATCCTCAGCCAATGCCCTAAGTGTCCTAGTGTGACTATGAAATTTAATTTGTCATTGAGACCTTCAAGATGGTTTTATGTCTATTGTATAGCGATTTCAATTGGGACCAACTCTTATGACACAAATTGACTCTTAATAATATAACTGTATCAAAGGTATTAAAAGACACATAAAAATGTTAAATTCGATTAATGTGAAATATTTATACTTTCTAATTGTTTCCAGATTGTATTTGAACTCAAAGGTGGAAATAGTTGGTATATACAAATCCTGGTTGTAGGTAGATAATATTGTCAATTTATAAACTTTCATCTGATAGGATTAGATTTGATTATTTGGGATTGGGTACTCAAAATAATATAACAATTAACTACTGCATAATTTTAGTTCAAATACAGTTTAAAAATTTCATTGGCAAAATTAAATACAATTGGCATGTCTTTGTCACAATGTCTTTATCTCTTCTTATCGTTATAAATAATTCTTATGGAAAGCATATTTTTTTTTTTATTAAATAGCTCATTATACTTCTCTAACATGTAATCTTTTAATGGGTTTAGCATAAACAAAAAGTGCTTTAAGTGAGTTCTTTTATGATAAGCTTTCTGACCATGTTAGGTAATGATTTCGAAGTTTTTAGTAGTGATATGTACGACCATTAGCCAACAGTCGCCGTTTCGTTTCGCAGGTAGCCAGGCAATTAAATACACCTAATTAGCAGTGCTCGGTTTGTGTGTTTGTACAGTACTATTTATGCGTGTCAATGGCACGGCTAAAGGATTTCTACTGTCACTACATAGTACATATTAACAAAGATTACAACTTCCAAGCGCTGGTCTGTCCGTCCGCTAGTGCGCTCCGAGCTCAGGTTTTTTTTCATTTTAAATTAATTCCAAAAACTTTCGCGTTAGCATGCAGTATACTATATTTTCTAAGATTAACGCACGGAAACATTAAATCTTTTCATGACTACTCATAAAAATAACTTGAATTCTAGACTGTTGTTTGACTATTAAAATATTAATCCATATGTAATGAAATACGTTAATAGTTTCAAGCATTTTGTTTAGATTAAGACTCTAGCTCTACAGCAAATGATTTAGATTAGTAGTTTAGATTTTATAAGCGTTTTTTTTTATGGTGCTCGTAAAACTTAATTCTCTCGCGTTGCCGTGTGAATAAGGACGATTTTCTCGTGGCACGAAACGGTCGGCCGACGGTAACCGATGGTCCGACCATAGCGATCCTCACTAAGCCCGGTCGCGTCGTTGGGTAAAGCGTAAAGTATTGTGGCCTAAACGATAAACGTCTATTGAAGGCGGTCTTTGTTCTTTCAACTGGTAGAGTCACTTTCACGCAGCTTGATAAGAAATACGGGTAGTCCGAGACAACCAGTCGGTAGGATGTTATTTGACCACCTCGCCACCCTATCGTAGGCATTGTGAACTGAGAATAACTAATGAAATCGATGCATAATATGTCATCGCAGAACGTTCTGGAAATATTACCACTAGCGATCACTAGAGGCACGCACGCGTCCACTGTTGCTAACTCACATACTTGTGTCAGTTTCATAAAGCTTCAACGTAATACAGGATTCATAAACTTTTGCGTTCCGAATATACCTACGTGTTAACTCAGGGTGTGTTGACTGTCTTGTAGTTTTGATTTCTGGGTAGGGTAAAGTTAGGTTTTACTAAATTTAAATTCCCAGCAGTAGCTCCGTGTCTGGATTTGTGCCCGGTGTATAACAACAAGCTCAACCCCTATTCCCATGGGTTGGAACGTACAACATAACTATTAAAACGCGGGAATATTACATTTCCCTGCCTACGCCTTCGGGCAAAACAGGCGTGATGTTATGTTAATATATGTATATACCTATGAATGCACTGGCGTTTTATCAGTACTGCTGCATGGTTCGTTCACCTCGCCACGAAGCCGAAATAGGATTAGGCTGGTTATCGTTTATCGTGGTGATTGTTTTTTTTGTGTGTAACGCGCTTAAAAGTCGTGTGTGGCCGGCCAACTAACTATTCACGTTCGCTGAGAAGAGATTGTGCGTCTTCTGAAGATTTTACGACAATTCTATCGTTCTGTATTCTTATGATTCAAATTTATTTACGTCATATCATTGAAATCACACTACTTTGGTTTTAAGTTTACACTATCTTTTCGCATGATTGGTAGAGATTAAGCGCTTGAATGTGTTCTGTAAAAATTATTTGTGTATCAAAATAATATTATAATAATGACAATAGTAAATGGGTATAAAAGAAATATAAAACACAATATTAAATAGTGAACGTCATTAATTATTCACATATTTAAGAACGCAATATACAGTCGAAATGTCATTGACCCGGCGAAATTTTTAAAGTGCTACCGGCAATCATAAATATGATAAAGCTTGTACAATTTTATCGTCGTATAGGTTGTCAGAATATGAAAATTGCAATATATGTATATAATTTTTATTTTACATGGCATAGTAGCGTCCGTATCGGGGCTGAGTAAGTACGCAATCCTCGACTCCGTGCCGGGATACAAAGCGTCGTAAGAGGCGACTAAACTCGGCGCCGGCAGGTCGTGGTGGTAGGTGGTGGTCGTGGTCTGCCTAGGCACAGCTAAATGCCCTGGCCGCCTATGGGCAGCAGCATAGGCGGTGCTAAGCTATGCTATGCGATCCCCAACCCCCATGCCCAGCGTGGGGACTACGGGCATAATCCCTCAAAGGACGCCTAGAGAATGCCATTAGGCATTAAGTCCACCCTTTGTAACCTAACTTTAGGTAAACAATGAAGAATAAATAAATAAATATGTCCAGCAGTGGACTACAATAGGTTGATGATGATGATGAACAGAGAGTAGCAAACAAGCAGGTGAGCAGACTAGTGTGGTTGCCACCACCTATTGACATCTGCTAGGAACCCACCTCAAACAGGATTGTTTGTGTAAATCATTTTTGTATTAAATTGGTTTTGTGTAGTTCTTTTTTGCATACATAATCTTTTTATGAATATCCTGGCTAGGTACAATCAAAATAGTAATAGATTTAAACAGTTCTCATAAGGACTCATGACCGTACTTAAGAGTGTCACTTCGCACATATGTACATCGATAATGAAATGGTAAAGTATCTGCAATAATACGTTTGAATTTATGAGTTCAAAGCAATATTTTATCTTGATGCCATAAATATTCCATAAAAACGCATAAATTAACATCCTTCACACAAAATAGACAATTCATCCATGTACTTTGTAACAAAATTATACCACCCATATATATTATTTTACATAAATGTTATATATTTATGTAAGTACATGTTTGGCATATATGTCACATATGTCTATCAAGCCTAATTCATGGAATTATTTGTACAGGAAAATTTATGCAATTGAAAAATAGAATCAATTTGGCTGGTATCCTCGACTGGGCACTGTACATGATTTAATTACAGGATAAGATGCAATATTATTATAATGTTAAACATTGCTTCAGTGTTAAATTGAATTTGATGATTAATACATATTTAAACTAAAAACAGGACCTCAATGTGATGTTCCCAAATGAAATTATTGTCATTGAAATTTTTGCTGCATAATGATTTCTATTAGAACAATAATTTAGTAACGTATTTATATTTATGATAACAGTGATTAATGCAGAAGATCTGTACATATAGAAATATCTGGAATTCTATTACCTGAGTTTGTGATCTACAAATAATAAATATTATTTTAAATATGCTTAAATTAAATGTGAGAATTATACACTTAGCTTTATACTACAGATGTATTCTTTAGCAACAATAGCGATGCTTGTATTGTGTTACGGGCTTAAAATTTGGAGCTAAGACATGAACGAGCGCAGATTGATCCTCGAAGGATAATGCTTGTTGCTCAATATTGTATTTATTAATTAATTTATACATACTTTTACAACATGTCTGATGGTTCGGACATGTTGAAAGAATGGCTGATGAAAGAATGACGAAACAGATATACAATGCGAATTTCGATGGACGCAAATGCCGAGGGAGACCAAGACTCACCTATCTAGACCAAATAAATAAGGTTTTATGTAATGGTGACGTCAGAAGTCTCCGAAACCGGCGTGCATGTATGAAGAGAGTGATGAATGTGGACGAAGCACGACAGGTATGCAAGAATAGAGATATTTGGCACTCTGTACTCTCTGCCTACCCCGCAACGGACCTGCCGTGAAGATGTGTATGTATGTATTATTTTTGTTAACCAGAAGCTCGAATCTAAAATTTCAGATGTATAAATTTGAAACCTATGAAATTTCATACAAGCTTCCACCGTCTATTTTAACTCTGTAGAGAATGAATTTTCCAAAAAAATCCATTCTTTGTGCTTACGATATTATGGGACCTTTGTACTACATTTTACGTTTCTACCTTAATCGACCAGTCAGTATCTTCTTTTCTATGTGGAGATAACTAGCAATGAACACAGTAGTTAAATGTACTGTAGAAGTGAAAGAGGTAGTACTGTACTAGTAAAAAGCTACTGAGTACCTATTTATAGTTTTTTGTTATACTCGTAGACGTGTGTAGTTACGAAAGAGCGGTGTTCCAGATTATAATCAATCAAAAATCCTAAAGAATAATAATAAAAGTTCAGTAAATAAAGCCACGGAGAGTTTTACATAACAATACTCTTGACTGTTCACTTTGTATTTCATTTCGTTATACAGAAAACGTGTAGCCTGTATTATTAATAGTATATAAACTACATAGTTTCATTGTATAATTAATATTCGTATATCTATGTATATACGTCGGACAGTATATAAATTAATTAATAATATAACTTAGCTTTATATATAGGCATACGTACCATATGCACGTAGATAGGTAGGCAAATGGTTATTTATAATGATTTTCCCGACCCTTGATCGAATGCAGAACCGTTTGGCCAAGCAATCGCGCTTGCAACAACTAGACCAACAAGGCAATTAGTTGTGTAATTAATTTTTCAAAATACTTATAAATTAGGTTCGTTTTAAAGAAATTTCAACATAGGTCACGTGTACGGAATCCCAAACGTAATTGAAAAAGTTTCTTAGGGAAGTTAAACTTCATTTAACGGTGTTTTTTGATGTTGCACAAGCTTTCCGTTCTACGAAGACGGGTCGAGTCAACAGAAGTGTTGCGATACTTTTGATATTTTCCTAAGAAAAATCTTATTTTCGATTAAATTTTACCAACTTTCTTGAGCAATTTTTAAAATACAAATACAAATTATACCAAAGTTTATTTCCCTTACGCAAGAAAATTTCACTAACCGAAGACCGTATCATTTTACCCTTTTTTTCAACGGAAAAACATGGTTCCGTATCAAAGTTATATATGGATATGTCGATGTAAAGGTATGTAAATAGATAATGTTTGGCCAGTAAAAATTTAGTTTGTATTAACATGAACAACCGTAATAAAAAAGCCCCACATACATACATACGAGTAGGTACCTATCTTAAAGCCAGGTCCGTCACGGGGCAGTCAGTGAGCAAAAAATGTAATCGTCAGTTGAATTCATCTGCTCTATTCCTGTTAGATTCGAGATGATAAACTACAGACAAGTCACAAAACAAGACTGAAAAATAACAAATAGACATAATAATAATATGGCTTTGTAACAAAATATGGTGTTGGTTAAATATAATAGAACAAAGAAGTTCAGAGAGTAGACTAAATGCTGATTGTATCAGTGTCAAAACATATACGCAGTTCTCTAATATAATATGGGTTTATTTTGTTCGTGATTTTTGTATATAGTAGTAGAAAACAATGATTATTTGTCTCATGGTAACGGACATGGTTTTTGTTTTGTTTTATGCAAATAACAAATAGAGTATGTTGGGGTAAGGTCGGACCATTTTTCGGTTAGGTGAGGTTCAGCAAAATTGTTTCCCTCAGTCTCTCTATATAAGATTTTAAATTAAAGTCGGTTGCGTTGTTTAGGAAAAAAATACTATCAGGCAGTATTTTGGTAGTTTATTTTACTTAAGCGGTGGCCAATTTAAACGATTGTGAAGATTACGTTTGATAATGAAATTAACAGGTAAAGACCGGACCAAAGCGGGGTAAGAACGGATTACTAACTAAAAGCAACTGTGTCGCTTAAACCGTGACATTGTTATTAGAGATATATCAGATTTCATCCCTTTGATAAATATACTAAAGGAATTTCCATAAAAATGGGTAGTTTCGGCAGAAAAATCATATTTCTTTCTTTTTGACATTAATAGTCCAATCTTCCTCCGCAAAACGATGTTTGAAGAAATTGTGTTTCTCAATGTTTCCATACAAATTGGAAGTTTTACTTTCAGCGTTACAGCTGCTCAGATACTCCT
>DWDV01000264.1:0-18629 GCA_018245615.1 Mimoniades ocyalus | reverse complement strand
GAGGTAGGCAGAGGAATGTAGAACACTCCCACGTTCCACCAGTTACTTTTACGTCCCACTATTGCCATACACTGGGCACATATCCAGCCTCCGAGCCACTACTGGAAAATCTAAATTAGAAAATTTATTAGTGCTCGACCCGGGAATCGAACCCAGGACCTCCCATTCGGCAGTCGCTCTTGCAACCAACACGACCAACGAGGCAGGCAAAAGATACTGATATTTAAAAAAATAAGCACGATCATATTTCCGTTCATCAGTTAACTTACGCATTAGAACCTAATAACAATCGGTCTCGAATCCTAGTTTAAATATCGGATTTAATAGTTTATTGCCCGCTTAGTTGAAGCCCACGCTTAAGTTTCAGACATTCCCAGTTTCGTTTAGATTTCAGTTTGTTGCAATCAGTCCGAATTTGTAAGGTTACGTAAATAAATAAATGAATAATAATAATAAATAAAAGAAACTAAACAATACAATAAAAGAAACTAAATCAATCCTTTTCGTATTTCAGTGATTGTCACGAGTATATCTGAGAACTGCTGTTTATTTTTATTTTGTCGATCTACTAATTACCTATGATTAACTATAACAAATGAACCATATACATAGGTCATTTCGAATTACATGTTACCTTTGCCTCGCGTTCTGACACTATTGTAGGTATTATTCGCCTCTAATACGAATACAAAAAAAAACGAAAATACAGTAATTCATTGTAAGCTTACTATACTGTACCTATACATTATATTAGGTGACAACCTTCAAAATAAAATGAAGACTTAATTATTTTATTTGTTTTATTTTACCCACACACAAGTGACACAAGGGGATTAGTTTTTAAAACAATGTACAAGAGTTTATCAATGAAATGAATGAAGAGTTTATTAATGAAAAAGATTAAAGTCAAATTAACACCGCCGGCAGAGGTCACTACACTCGCAGACCGCGTTCACAACATAGATAGGGGAAACGGTACAGTTATTGGTCATTTCAACTTTGACAACAAAAAACTTGCATTAACCCTTAAAAATCTGAATTTAAAACTGCATCAATGATAACACTTTCTTCTTCTGTCACATAGTTTCAACAAAATTCTGCTAGGTAAACAGGTTTTTTTCAGTAGCGTAATTTTTTGTCGGAGGTATAAACGTAACTAAATTTATTAAAAAATTGTTAAGACTGCTATTTCTTTTTAATATAATATTTTGAAAATTTTATGTACAGACACCGTTATTCAAATCCTATAAAATAATATCTTGTTCTGCGTTATAAACAGATTTAGGGTGTAATATTTTCTTCATTACCTCGTAATTTTTTAGTAGCCAATAGGTGTCACAATTGTTCGAGTAACTTAAAGTTACTGGCCGCAAATGTCAATCCAATATTGTTTGTGTAAAAATGACAAAGGATCCGATCCAATAATTTAAACATGTAGAAAAAATGACAAGGGATCTCAATGTAAATATTGACGGATGCAATTGTCGAGGAAGATCAAGATTGACCGATCATAGCCAAACAATAAATCAAATACTGACTCATCTGAGGTTCAGAAGTCTTTGAAACCGGTGTACGTCAAGTCTGTAAGAGTACATAACGTCATAACTTAATAATTCAATTGACATATTTCAAAAACAATATAAATTAAACAACGTTGATTAGTAAACTCTTTTATTAGATTTCTAATAGATATAAATACAAAAAAACTATTTGTATATATTTTATCCTAATAGTTTAATGGTACATCAGACGTTACCAAATAAAAATGTAAAAAGCGAAATACTTTCTAAAACACATTTATTACAATACACGCACATTGTATAGGTTATTTACAGATTAAATAAATATTTTACATCTACCGCAATCATTAGTTACGTTAGTATAACAATCTTAAAAACAATTACATATTGTAAGAGTTATAAGTTACGACTTTATCTACTTAAATAAGCTTTTAATCCATGGGACTTTAAAGTGACCGCCGCAGATGTTGGTTTCGAAACACGTTAATATGTAGAAGTCTCAGAAAATGGCGTGCGTGTACAACCACATTGATAAAAGTAGTCAGAGCACGTCGGGGATGCAAGGAAGGAGATACTTGGCACACGGTGCTCTCTGCCTACCCCATAAGAGACTCGACGCGATGTAATAATAAAATTATATTCTCTGAGACTGAGAATTTCAAGTAATGTGCGTATTAACATACTACATTTTTGATATCAAGAAGTTAACGCGCGATTATGAGTTTAAAGAGAGGCCGAAAGAGGAGTGCGAGAGGTGGGAGAGGAGCGGGAGAAGGGCGGGTCGGGAGAGGGCCGTGCTATACGAAGTAAGCGGCGAGCTGCGCCATTTTATCCTTGGGCTGCTTGTTGCGGTGCTTGGGGCGGGCACGCGCGCCGCGCCGCGCGCTGCCGCGCGCCGTCGCGCGGTGCTTCTCCACCTGCGGGCGCGAGCTCATTAGTCCCTCGTGCGTCGCTACAGGCGTCCATCACCTTTGTATTTACTAGGTGGCCGTAGTTACTCTAGTTATAGAGATTTTAAATAGAAATTCTACTATTCAGATAAATCCAGAAGTAACCAGAGCCGGAATTGACCCCCTGCATCTCTAGATCAGTTAATAATAGTTAATATTAATCACAACTAACGGACCCGGATAAGGGTCGTCTGAGTATCGTAAATAATGAACATTGGATACTTATTATAGCAATAGATATCTATGGGGGCAGTAACCCCCCACCATCGGACGGGCGGTTTATCTGCTTAGCATGGCTTTCGTTTTAAAAGTAGTAGTACGCACGAGCGCGCTGAAGCTGGGCTCGCAGTAGAGGCAGGCCGTCATGTCGGTGAGCGCGGCGGGCAGGCGCGTGCGGCCCGCGCGGTACTCCACCGTCACCAGCTGCGCGCCGCACGCGCCGCACGCCGTGTCGCACACGGCCACGCGCGTGGCGTCCTCGAACATGTTGATGATGACGTCGCAGCGGTTGCACGCCAGCTTCCACTTGGGCGCGGCGGGGTCCAGCACCAGCACGCCGTCGCACTCCACGCAGCCCGACACGCCCGTCGAGTTCACGCCGTACGCGCACGTCGGGTGCGTGCACGAGTTGCACCCGAATCCCTTCTTCATGTCCCTGGGTGGCGAACGCGCATTCGTATTGAGTGACGAACATAAGGAAACGGAATGATAGCATTCCCTGTTTCAAACACCATTCTTCATTACTATCTTATTTATGTTGATAAGACCCTATCGAAGATATCGCCAGCTATAAAGTCGCCACAAAGCCGCCACCTAGGCAACAGTGCTCCTATCTATGTAATAATAACTGGAATGCATTACTGACACTTCAGTGAGAAAGTACCTGAACGGAGGGTGATTGTAGCAATGCGGGCAGAGAGGGAAGCTCTTGCCCTTGGGCCCCGAGGACCAAGACAGCAGCTCGAAGTCATCCAAGGGGCACTTGAGCTCGCGGTAGATCCGCACGGTGCCGTTCTGTGGCAGCGAGTACGTGTCGTCGCAGTGTGAACAGTGGAGACGAGCTGGCTTTGCCTGTAATAGGGAAAAAAGAATTATTCTGTCATATAAACACTAGATTAGATTGGGCACTGATTGGCTGGTAGAAAATGCCATAATGCATCAATTTCGCCAAAGTAATTACTGCTTTTAAAATAATTATTTGAACCTTTTTAATTCTTTTATTACTGAGCCATCCAGCCGGATCTACGAGGTAAACAGGAATCATGCTAACCTGTATATATTTCATATAACGCCTACACTTCCCACAGCGGGAGAGAGCCTTGCCGCTAGCTTTCAACGAGGAGAAGCTGACTTCGAACAGTTGATCCATAGCGTCTATGGAGCGGACGAAGTACTGGAACTTTCTACGGAATATCTCCGTAGTGTGAGCCAGCACTGCCTGGAAGTCAGCCTTGCCGACCGCTATAAGGTTGAGTTGCTCCTCCACCGCCGACCGCATCGTTGGTAAAACAAGTTCTGGATCAATCTGTAACAACCGGGAACACCTGGATTGTGGGGTGTTCAGAGTGCGAGCTCGGCGAAAGTAAAGCAAGGGCCGCTTGGTACTGCAACTTGCTTGTTACTCTCTATATCATAACGTAACATCACGCCTGTAATCCCCAAAGAGATTGGCAGAGGAGTGTAATACACTCCCACGTTTCACCAGTTATGTTTATGTTCCACTATGGAATAAGTGGGTGAGCCTGTTGCTATACAACTTGTATAAATCCAGATTCCGAGCTACTATTAGAAATTTCTATGTTAGAAAAATCAAATAGTACCCGATCCGGAATTCGAACCCAGGACCTCTCGGTGAGCAGTCACACTTGCACCCACTTGACTAACGAGGCAGTCTTGTACATCATCATCAACCTATTTTAACAACTCTCTTCATATAGAAAGTGAAAACAATACACGTTGTTTACAAGTTGCAAACTGCTCTGCCCACCTTCTGGTAGCCGTGCACGAGCACCACGCCCAGCCCCGTGGGCACGAGGCGCCCGCCGCTGCCCACCGCCACGTAGTTGCGCAGGCAGATGTTGGTGATGTGCACGGGGATGGACGCGTCGGTGCCGATGCCGTGCTTCTCCATCAGCGTGATCAGCTGACAATGTTTCATATGAACACTTTAGCTAAGTGCTTTCTTCTCAATGGATATTTTTAAACACACGAATAATACTCAAAATACCAGACCCTACATACGATCATACGAAACACATACAAGTTTGTTTATACTGTAGGTATATACATGTGTATAAATTTGTTTTATTATATTGTAATTTTAAACCACAAGTTTAGCTATTTTTTTTTTCTTTTCCTATTGTTACCGTCTATTGCCAATCTCTCAGCATCACCTAAGGTTGACTGGTAGAGATTGTCACTAGGCATCACGTCCGCCTTTTGTATTATTTACCTTATTTTTACATTGTACAATAAAGGATAAATAAATAAATAAATACAACACAAACAGCATTTAATTTCGAAGTCGAATCACTTCACCTAAGATCTCCGATTAAGGGACTTTTGATAACAGTGAAGCAACATATTTAATTTATCGAGCAAATGCTTAAATTATAATACAATAATAAATTAATGGAACAGTAATATTTGGCACTCAAGTGCTCTCTGCATATCCCGTGAGGGGCCAGACGACCAGTCAACTACATATAAATATATACTCATATACATTTTTTATACCCAAACATAGAACAAATACTGATCATTACACAAATACTTATTCTAGGTAGAAATCGAGCCCACAACCCCACCCCGGGTGCAACAGTCCGATTCACTGACCATTACACAGGCCGGTCATTTAAATAAAATAAAACAATGAATTGCCCCGCGCGCACCTCCGACTCGGTGAGATAGTCGGGCGGCGCCGTGTGGCACTCCACCAGGCGGTGGTCGTGCGCGCGCAGCACGTCGTCCACGCTCAGCGCCGGCACGAACTCGTCCTTGCCGAAGGCCTGCAATGGTATCTTATGTTCGCTTATACTTGTCCGAGTCTTTCATCGCTCCACTGTGTCATGTGTCTCCGCTCAGTATGAGAGGGTTAAAGCCGCAGTATTGCCACGCTGGCCAATTTCGGATTGGCAACCTTCACCTTATAAAACTTTATTTAATGTTAACGTGTACTTATTACACCCATATTTCCTACATTTAATTTATATGAAGGCCTATACGTGCCTGCCAGTGCATGATCTCGGTGTAGCCGGGGTCTACGAGCGTGCTGCCCTTGTAGTAGAAGGTCTCGGAGCCGATCTGGAAGGTGAGCGTGGTGCACAGGTAGCGGCAGTCGCGCGACAACGTCGCTATGAAATGACGCGTCACGTAATCGTAGATCCTCCACATGTCACCCTCCAGTTCCGAATCCGCTGTAAGAAAATTACTATCAAGTATAGAGATTGATTTACGGGCGAAAACACTATGTGTAAGTAAGCAGGCAAGGCGCTAATTAGGGAAAGCATATGTCCAACAGTGGGCTGGGACAGGCTGATGCTGATGATGATGGCCATGAAATGTAAGGAATATATTGAATGAGTTAGTACTCATGGAACAATACTCATAATCTCTTTGAACACAAATGAAATATCATCATCGCTTTACAAGTGTTAAATTAACGTTAAATTTCAATTTAACTTTGTATATTTGATACATTCAATCCAGTTTAACTTAAAGAGTTTTCAATAAACTTCGATAAACGATAAACGATTCGAACTAAGGTGTGCAATAAACTTCGATTTCAATGAAAGGATCACAATATAATTTAGTATAATCGAAAAAACGCCACAAAATGTAAAAAATGTATATCTTTGAATACAAACGTGTTTTTAATACTCACAGGCAGCTCTCATGGGTGTGATTGGAGGATGGTCGCCAGCATCGTGACCTTTCTTCGCTTTGTTAATACCATTGGCTATTAAGGCCCGTACTTCTGCTCCCCATTTGTTGGAGTTTTGCTGCTGACGTAGTGTGCCCCTGTGATGGGAAACAATGCAATCGTCTTTTAAGTGTTTTTTAATGTATATTTATTTTGAAAACTATTATAGAGTTTTAAGTGGCTAAATCTTATATGCATACAATTATACATCGGTATATTGATATGGATTTTTTTCATGTATGAAAAGAATCTTGGTCAGTCTATTTTTAACAAAAACACATTTTTTACATAAAATATATTGTGTATTAATGAATAGGATAAAATGAAGATATTATATATATATATTTGTCATTCTAAATTAACATAAAAGGACACAAGTAAGTATGGCCCCTATGCAAGTTTTTACTTTTAATCATTGTATATAAATTTTATACACACATTAGGTCAAAGTTCTCTGGATAGTTGGTTGTCTCCGTTCGAGGGTATGAAATGTATCCCTGTGTATACAGTCGCTCTGCTGTCTGTAAACATTTTCATATACATATTGTGTGTGGAAAATACAGTTACATATATCATATTATGTTTGGAACTTTAAACTTATAATAGCTGCAGGCTTAAGTGATGCAATAAGCTGTGCTATGTGATTTTCAATTGACATGTGGGGATTCTGGACACTAGCTCATCAGTGGAGGGCATATCGGTCAGTAGGCTAAGATAGGCTGGTGTTGAATAGCTGAAAACCATCAGTGTATTTTGGCTCGATAAAAATTGGTTTCTGGAATGGAGAGTAGTCTGGAGTCCATATTACTGTACTGGTTAGATCGATAAGGCATGGTTTACAACCCAATTTTACAACGTATAAAAGTACATATAAGCAATTTGTTTAATTATTACAACCATAATTCATAGCGAAGTACATGTTTAAAATGAGAAAATTGATTTATTTGCTCAATGTCAAGAGTGAAAAAAAACTTATTTCACTTTTCAGAAAATGTCCTAGGAGAGAGTCAATAAAAATAATTATAATTTTTAACATATCGTAGCTTCCTAGAAAATTAATAGACTAATTTAACAGATGCACAGAATTCTTTGTAGAACAATTTGATGATCAAGACCAACGCCTAAAAAAATCACCAATGCTCAAGATGTTACGGGCCACATGGACACGCCATATGCACCTTTTATTGTACTGAACCATAGACTCAATGGCCAATGGACCCATTTCTGTGATCAATTTTTGAATATTTTAACGTTTGTGATATTCCATGGATGGTCAGCTTATACTATAATATGACATAGATATTCTAAATAATTAACATAACCTAACATCACACCTACTTTTTGTCCATGGAGTAAACAGGGAAGTGTAGAATTAAGAGAAAAAACACAATCAAAGCCCACACATACAATATATAATTGATAACTAATTTGTCCAGTAATTTAAAAACATACCTGCATGGCTTGGTGAGGAGATATACCCAGTCCAGCACTAGCCACTCTCATCAGTTCCACAGTATTAAGTGCTAGAGGTCGTGATTTGATCTTCTCCTTTGCTTGAATGCTTGTTACACTGCAAAAAATATTTTACATTAATAAACTTGACTGTGCTGTAAACACCAACATACAATTTAGATTCAAGTCCTAATTTTTTGCTTGATTTTCAAGTAATTTATACTTAATGCTTTTACTATCAATCAACCTTACAGTAACATTCACAGGTCCTGAAACAATACTTATCATCATTATCAACTATATTATTGTTACACTGCAGACCAAGTGTCTCCGTGCTAAGCAATTTCTATTAAATTTTTTAAACCATCAGACAACATTATACGAAACAAAAAAATAAATAAATAAGGACTTACACAATCTCTTTTATCTCCTTAATATGAGCAAGAAATGTATTAGCAATATCCTTTTCAAAACATCTAACCCGTTTCCATTCCAAAGGCAGTTCTCTGTCTTCGGAAGTGGAGGCAGTGACACGTACCACCCAGTATGACTCTGGTTTAAATGTTTGGATTTCATCGTGACGTTGGACACAGAATCCCAATGTGGGAGTTTGACAAGGTCCATAAGATATGAGAGAAGCATCAAGATCACCATATCTTCCTGAAAATTAATAACCGTTATATAGCAATTGTAAAAGTAATATCACACCTGTAATCTCCAAAGAGGTATGCAAAAGAGTAGCACACTCATATTTTTCCAGTTATGCTTGCATGAGACTCTGGACCATTAGTAAAAATTTCAACATAGTAAACCCCATAGTATCTGATCAAGGATTCAAACACAAAACCTCTTGCAACCTTCATTCTTGCAACCACTGGACTAATGAGGCACTCAAGTAGCCAGTAGCAATTGTGAATTTATTGTTTATAATCCCTGTGTACCACTATTATAGTTATACAACATTTTACACAATTGTTTAGGTGTTCATTACATAAGGTTACATCCCACCATGGTATAGAGGGTAAGCATATTGCCTTACACATGGCATAAATCCAGACTAAGAGCCTTTACTCAAAATTCTAAGGCAGAAAAGTCCTATAGCAGCTGAACTGACCCCAGAACCTTTTGATCATTATTAGCGCTTGCAATCACTTGACCAATGTGGCAGTGAAATTGTTTATGGCAATATATGTTAAAACAAGAAAATTATGAAATCATTTGTCACATATTTTCAAATTATACAATTAAGTAAGTATATTTGAAATACCTGCCTTGAAAATATTTTGTCTGAAAACGTGTAAAAGCACATCCAATCCTCAAATCCAATTCTTGACGGGCATCTACACTTCTGGACTCGTTTTCGTTAGGTCTGCCTAAATTAGCCATGGCAGCTTTAATGTCTTTTTCTGTTATAGCAGAAAAATGGGCCCTATATGTTACTAAGGGAGATGTCACATCACCCTTCATATAGGGCTGGACACAATTCATCACCTGTAATATTGATTTAAAAAAAATTTATAACTCTTCATCAAAATAGTAATGAAATAATATTGAAACAAGAATAATATTAATACATTCCAATTATCATGTTCTTGTGTTACTAAAAAAACACAAGATTACAGTACCTATACTTCGGGGACATAGTTCGGCGACATAGTTTTTGATTATTCAACACCACTGAATAGGTTACTTACTTCAAAGCATATGTTTTCACCTTCTTTATCACAATCCAACCACAGAATGAGGTAGTCTGCACCCCGAGATTCCTGTGCCAAATGGGCTGGTATGCGTAGCCGGGGCACCGCTTCCTTCTTCTCAGTAGGGCAGCTGAAGAGTTCTACAGGATCCACTTTATCCCAATTGTTGTATCTACCCGTGAAATCCAAATTCATGACATGACCACAAACAGATGTCATTTTAAAACGAACCGTCTCATTTTTAAAGGTTCCATTCCATTCGTGTACAGAACATGCTACGGACGATCCTACAAAAATTACAATATCGTAAAATATTCATAAACTACTCGTTTACAATTATTTGTTTTAATTTCGGCGCGGATAACACACCCTTGCTGCCCGTAAATTTGTTATTACTAAGGATGTTAGCTAAATTTAAGGCTAAAGAAGGCTTTTCAGCCACCATCAATGCGGTCTTCATGTCCGTATTTATTATTTGTCGTTTAAATTAATTCATAAAAATCTTATTTTTAAAACTTGAGCTTAACAATTTCAATACTTGTCCATGACAGCTGTCACTTCTCTAGTACAGAATATATATAACCAGATTGAATATTAATGACTACAGACATCGTAATCATTTTGGGTCCTGTATGAATTATTTATATTCAAATCTTATTGATAATTTCCGTTATTTAAAATTTATTTTCAATATGCAAATAACAGCTATTATAATTATGTATTTTAAGTATAAAGTTTTTTATATTAGAATTAAATTGATAAATAAATTATAATTATTCTAAAACCTAAGAACAACAATCAAAAGAAATTTTATCTGATTAGAGAAGAGAATTTGTTGATTTAGTAGGCTCTTATGATTTTCTGATCTGATGGGTTCTTCTCATGTAATGATATTTTTCAATAAAAACTGAACATCATACTGAAATATTGTTGAATACATGTCTTTAGTAAATATCGATTTTCGAGGTCTATCGTCTCTATACCTTAGCATACGAATACAAAGTACAAACTGTCTCCCTTTACGATCATCACTAAACGTCATACATTTTCTTCGCGATTTATAGGTGAAGTGTTTGATTGGGTATAGAAATTCAGCGAGAATACTCTAATAAATTAAAGTGGAAACCTTGAAATAATGTGTGGACGTATGTTTCATTGTGTGTAGATAAAAAGTGTTCGTGATACAGTGAAAATACATTTCGAGTTCAATTTTTGGGCGAGACTTAGGTGACGTTATAAAACATGGTATGTAATTTATTGACAGTGGTAAATTGTTTATTTATTTATGTAACTGCCTGCGTAAAGAATGTGTGAAAGTGTTTTTATATTGTTGCAGAATCAATCTCGTGGCGACATTGAATCAGCACCGCAGCTTAGGGTCATTCTTCCTACATCAATGGAGTCCAATATGCCGCCTTCATTTCTAAGTTCGTGTACCATTATTATTAAAATAAGACTATAATTTATAGAAAAGCAATCGGGATACACATTGGATGTCAACTTACAGTTCGAAAGTGAATTATTAAGGAGTCTTGATTAGCATATTCTCTAAAAACATCTATTTAAAAAAAATCGTAGCATTATTACTATATATTTTCTATTGATAAGTGTCATAAAACAGTGATCATAAAAGTGAGGCTATTCAAAAACAACATGAGAGTTAATTAAGTTTACAAAACAGTATAAAGTATTTTTTGGAATTGATACCTGACAAACAGACAACAACCTAAGGATAAGTGGTCACTATGGACATGTGCAACACCAGAGGAATCACCAATGTGTTGTCGGCTTTGATAGTGAATTTTTGCCCACCTTTCTTAAAGAACTCAAAGCACAGTGAAAATACCGCAAAAGGATGTTGGTTCATTCTATTAGTAAAACAGATTGCTTTATTTACAAAATTTGCACAGTTCCACAGTTTATAATTGTTAACATAGCATGGCAGAGTCAATGCAAAGAGGGTGTGTTTTAGTATTTTACACATGCATAAAATTGAACTATAAATGTGGTGGTGTGGAGACATATAATATTTGTAGATTTTGGGTTGTATAAGAAACTATAAAGTTTTGAATGAAAGCTATAATGCTAAAACAAAAAATAACGCACGACAACTCTTTATTAAGTATATTAAACACATTGCTACATAAATTGGCAACACAATAGCTAGATTTACACAGATGTATATGACTGCGTCTGTACATGAGCTGATGTACTACTTTGCATATAAATAATGAACAATTAATATAAGCTTCTTCTACACAGGTTCACATATGTTTATTTAGGCTTCATGCCTACCATTTAAAGCAGATATTAAATAAAACGTAAACTGCTCAGCTATGTATCAATATGTACATAATTATGTCGGTGTTAGGTCCATATGGTTAATACATCTTTCCTGTACCAGAACCAAAAATGGATCTCTCGTCACATCTGCACACACCAGCCTAATTTGGGTGGTTTAAAAATCAAATTACTGAACATCTTTATATATAATATGTCACAAAATTAATAAAACAAACGCGAATTTGACGAAAAAATTGAACACAATAAAGGTGCTAAATTTTTGAAAACATAATTGGGTGGGTGTATATAACACAATTTACATCATTTTTTTTGACCTGTTTTACTCAATACAAAATACCTTCTACATATGTAGTGTTCAAATTGAGCTTTAGATTTCGAATTGTTGATTTTAGGGGTTCACGAAATGACTCAAAGGGAGTCACGCGCATGCGCGCGGGGGTGTGTTATGACTTCGACGATTTTATCAAACTCTCCATGTCTTCATAGTTTTCCATCGTAATGCATTGATAAACTGTTCATCAATAGTTTCATCTACACAGACTGTATTTTGCAGTGATTAATCCCATAAAAGTATCCTTTTAAAGTGAAAACTCGATATTCGTCGTATTTGTTCAGTACAGTATCGGTATGTCCTGCTAGTCTTAACCCTCGGGAACTAGCGCTCGTCCTATCCATTGGAGAAGCCACGTCACATGTCCCACCCTATATCGAGATGCAATATGTAAAGGATAAAAAAGAAAAATCTTAATAAACCGTAAAATAGCAGAACATTGGTTTGGAAAAACGTCCGCTCCTCACTGCGACTACGGAATAACATTATCAACATAGGCGTGTACCATATTGTGTTCGCATGTCGAATTCACACAGAGAAACCACCAGTTCACGTGTACAGATTTCTATCTACGATTGTGTACTATTTACGTTTGAAATTAACAGTGGTAAGACGTAAAGCTCCACCGCAAATACCGGTGTCCAATTGTCATTTCAGAAATTGTTAATTATAGTATAAAAGTGTCGGACTTGCCTCGTTGTTTATCAAGTCGATTATTAATGGGTTCTATATAAGAAGCTCGAAATAATGAAGTAATACTTAAATGTCACGTGCCATAAATAATGAAGCTTCGAAATCAATTAAGTTTATTGCAACTTTTTTAAAAGTAAACCGGGCTCAAGAGGACAAGCGTTTTACTTGAACCTTGATTAATTAATGGTCGCCAGTTACTTCGAGCATTCTTCACATTCGGTTGCATTATTTGGCTTTGCTGTTGTGTTACCATAATTGATAAAATTTTATTTTCGCTTGATAAACTTTTATTTTCGCTGTTTAAGGAACCCTATCTTTATTTTCCTTATAAAAAACAACATGTCACTTGTATTCTTCAGGAAAATGGCCTTTACTGTAGAAACATTTGGCTGCCTAAGTAGGATTATAATTGCATTAATAAGAGGCACCTGATATACCTATTTGAACAAATAAGTCATTCAAGGACATGAAATATCGTTATTGATAGCAAATGACGTCACAGATATCTTAACTAAATGTTTTCTCTGTTAATTTCAGCGACCATGACGGATATTCCGCCGCCGCAGGCTGACTTCTCAGCTCCGCCTCCATATGACATCGCCGCTAACTCGAAGCTGCCTACATATGAGGAAGTGCAGCGTGAGAAGCAGCTGGAGGGAGAGGGACCGGACATGGTGAGGCTACCATTTATATCGTGCTCATTTACGATGAAATCGACATACGTTGACAAGTAAATCAGTAGTCGAACTCACGGACTAGATATCTCCACAACTAAAGATACCCATCAGCGCGGCAACCCCACGAGCTGCAGACCGCAATGGATGGAAAGATATCATCAGATTTTATTTGACACTATTGGTTTTTTGTAAGTTAGATTATCTAGTAATGGCTCGGTGTAAACGTAACTGATGAAACATGGGAGTGTACTACACTCCTCTGCCTATCACTTCGGGGATCACAGGCGTGATGTCACGTTCAATTATTTATATTTATAGCACGAGAGCAACACGTGATAACAAAAATCAAACTATGAACGCTCGCTCGTTCAATAGCCATAGTTTACTGAAGATACTCCACTATCACTGTTTACTGTATCTTATCAGTTAAGGTGAGGTACCAACACGCAGCGCAGATAATAGTGCTCTCCCGGGCGCAATGGAGGTCATTAAGATAATCAACCGTTTGTACTCAACATTGTTTAATCTCTACAACCTTTAAATTGATGCAGCGTTCTTACTATCGCCGTGGTTGCAAAATGCAAGCTATGTTTTAAGCCAAACAGCACCCAGTTAGAAATTGTGTGGGCAAAGTCTGACAAGCGATTCCGTACTTTACATGGCATGTACACCAATCGGTGCCAGTTGGTATTATGTGGTAACTATCGTTAAAGCTTGTCGGTGGTCTTAAACGCGGTTAAAAAACATCCGTATCCAATGCATCCACACTAGAGAAACGTGAGTGTACTCCGAGCCTCGTAGTAGCAAGCGGATGATACCCGTGACAGCTGTTGGATTTGATAAGGGGTGTAACCACCCTTAAAAACATGTCTGATTGCATCATTGTTTTATTCTATTCTGTAAAATCCTGAAACAAAGCACGTATCACAGTTTCATTTCTTTGTATAATTCGTGTATATAATGTATGTTTAAGACTAGATCGCGGTCGGTTTAAGGTCCAGTGTAACACCTATTGTAATAAATTGGTAGTCATGTCACAACCACAAATACACTCCTCTACCTACCTCTACGGGGTTTACAGGCGTTATGTACGACATTTGGTTTTACTACTTTTAAAATTTTACCTCGTTAAAGACGGTTCGTATAAAGTTATTAATTAATGATTTTATAAATAATATAACTAATTGTTATTACGAAATTAAGTTAATTAACAACAATAAATGAAGTAATACTTTTAAGCTTACATTTTATTACTTCTGCTAACTCAGCTTCAAGTGAAATTTATTTTACAAGAGCAACTAGGTATATTAAATATGATAAAAAAATTTAACAAAATAAAAAACCGACTTAAAAAAAATAATTAAAATGCACTAAAAAGTAAAAAAATTATTTGTCAAAGGCAATCAAATTATTACGATAATATAATTTAGGTACAATTATTGTTATCTTCGTAGTCGGTGTCAGCCAAGGAGACATTACAACTCTTATACGAACCGCAGTATACTGTGATACACATATCCAATGACAACTGAAATATATTTGTAATATGTGAATGATTGTACAGATGAGTAGAGTTAAATTGAAGAGAGCGTATTTAAATTTCTACAAAGACAATATGTATGTCTTATAACTATTAGATTTCCGCAATATAATTTATGCAGGTCGTTGCATTAAGCGTACGGAGAGTCAGTTAAGTACATGTGTATAAGTCGCTAACCCTGGAGTTTAATATGGTGTTGCCCGTTCCTTACTTGAAACTGGAAGGTATTTTTTTTTGTTATCAAATTCGCGATAACGCGAAAATGTGTAACAATATATATTTATGTCGCTTACCAAAATATTTTCGTAACATAGGTATCACGAATGTATTTTCCCACAAGGGCGTTCCAGATGTGATATAATGTCCCATGTAACAGGCAGTAAGCCTGTTGCCAAATTAATATTGTTAATTATCTAATAATGATTTAGCAAGAATAATAAACCCCCAATCCCCAATCCCAATTTCCCCAATCCCCAATTTGCAATCCCCAATCCATATGCCGAGCGTGGGGGTTATGGGCATAACCTCTCAGAGGTGATCTATGTCCAGCTGTGGACTGTGATAGGCTGATGATGATGAATAATAATGTGTATTTGTTTCAAAATTCATACTTATTTGTACAATTTTATTGAAAAACAATAACGGGTTCGTTGGCCTCTTATCAGGAAATGCGGCGTGAACATAAGTTCCACAGCTGTAATAAAAAAATTAGTTGGCAGCAAACACGAATTAATTATCAAACAAAGATATCAAACGACCTTGCAGTAGTGGAGCACCGTATCATTGCTGCGCTTGTCTTATGCTATCTTCAATTGACAAAATTATGATATGCCCTCGAGTTTACAGAACTTCATTTGAACAGGATCTTCATCAGTACGTACCATCACGCCTGTATTTCCCCGAACGGGTTAGACAGAGAAGCGTAGTTTTCCACTTTTCACAAATAATTGGGGTCGATTCTATTAACATTAATCAGGCACAAATCCAAACATATGTTTCACTACAGATGTGTTTATGCTGATGTGTCATAAAACGCGCAGACGTACCGATGGTGAGCTGTTTTTTTGGATTTGTCTTAGAAAAAAATACGCGTCTTAGAAAAAAATTAAAATGCCTATTTGCCAACTTTACTGTTATTAACACTATGAGAAACTAACACAATATCTTATGTTTATGTACTCTTCACAAATGATATCTAAACAGCCGTAACGCCTCAAAGCCACCGTGACTTTATTTTACCATATTAAATATGACCTAAGTGATAAAAAATTAACAAATACGTGTTTAAGAATTTACTTGATAAATAAATAAATGCAAAGATAATAGATATAGTAACCTATTGATGTAGATATGGTTATCTACTTCCCCGGTTGCTAATAGATGTTTCTAGTAAATGTTATCATAGGAGACGAATGAGGAAAAACCGTTAACAAGTCATACAAGCTCCTTAATACAATCATTTGTTGTCATACAATATATATTATAAAATTTCAATCTTTTTTAACCTTTGTATGTTTTGTCCGTTTGCTTCTTAATGAATACAAGCTCAGTATTAACGTGATAATAATATATGCGTACCATCGCGACTGTAATCGCTAAAGATGCAGGTAGACGAGTATTGTACATTCCGACCTTTCACCAATTACGTTACCCGTTCCACTATGGAATAGAGGGTCCCATTGCTATACACTGGGCGAAAATCCAGACTCCGATCCAGTGTTATGAGTTTCATGTTAAATAAACCTTGAAGCATCGAACCCAGGAGCTATCGATTAGCAGTCGCACTTACAACCATTCGACGTACAACACAGTCAATAATAATAATAATAATAATAATATACAGAATTCAGCTAAATTGTTTGTAAGAATAGAGATATTTGGCACTCTGTGCTCTCTGCCTACCCCGCAAGGGACCTGGCGTGAAGATATGTATGTATGTTAAATTGTTTAAATAATTTGTGTTTTAGTGTTTGTTGTAATATCAAATTACTGATCAGGAAGGAAAATTCGTCAAATATTATTAATAACGTACATTAATAACACTTATTGTATGTAACTTCAGTTATCTCCGACTTCTCTATTTGAGAAACGAAAACGTGACATAATATTTAATACATTGTTGGTAATTGCTAAAGGCAACCAAGACGCCAATGTACACACGTGCATTGACAGTTTCTTGCGCTGTTCAACATTTAGCATAGAATTATTTATACATAGCCTTTTTTATTACTCGAAATTAACATTATTATTAGGTTTTTCTAACTTGAGATTCTCATTAGTAGTACGTAGTGTGGATGTGTGTTCGGTGTAAGGCAATATTATTATGTTCACCTCCCACGGTATGGGACATTTATGTAACTGTTTTTATATAACTGTTACCTGTTAATTTATGTAACTGTTTTGTGTTATGAAAACTTGCAAAAAAATAGGAATACCGCTCTACACTGCCTACTTTTTCGGGGAAATATACGCGTAATGTTATAAATCCGATACATTTTGGGTTCACTGAACGTTCTTCAGTGATGGCCTACTAAAATCTTTCTACAAGTTATTGGCAAATATTTTCTCATTGTACAAGTCTGTAACCCAAATGTAGGTCATCGGACTATTTGGCACGTTTTGCTTAATGCATTACCTGATTACTCCTTTATATGTGTATTGAAGACCTAATATACAGTGCTGCAGTACGTGTATTTTCAATGAATAATTCAAGAAAAATAAATATTTTCTGGTTGCCATATGTGGTAACAATTTTATTGAATCACGTTTGTATTGGGCAATTATCATTTTACATTTAAAATAAGACCGTATTGACTGTTTTTATTACAAAGTGTTATTGTTGCATTGGTTTTACTATAACTACTCCATGGTGGGACGTATAACTGGTGAATCGTGGGAATGTTCTACACTCCTACACCCTACACCTATATGTCTGCCCCTCCGGGTAAATACAGGGGTAATGTTATGTCACGTTGACTTTTAATAGGGCATACATACGTAATAATTCGACTATTCGTAATAATCGTAATAATTCGACTGTCATAAACTCGTTTCTGTCTGAAAATAAGCTATTGTAACCGGAAAGTAGCCGTTTATCGACTGTTTTAAACACATTTTATTAGTCTTGTTACTTTTTCACATTAGATAATGTAAATCAGTTTTTACGTTACGAAATTGGATTGCCACCATCTTTTATACTAGGGTTGTTACGGATGCAAAAATTTAGACATCCGCGGATGCGGATGCGGATTATTGGAAGTTCACATCCGCGGATGCGGATGCGAATGCGGATTTTGGGATTTTAAAAGAATAATTATTGAAAAAAAAATGATTGGGAAAAGGGCTAGATGATGATGATGAATTATTTAAATTTTAAGTGCATAAATAACGGAAAATCAATTTAAAATTAACTTTTAAAATAAGTCCAGATACTGCTTTTTATTGGTGGCGACATTTTACTTAATACTTATATCAAAATATTCATTAAACACGCAAAAAACTATGAAGTACACCGTAAACACTCACTGTTACTATAAATTTATT
>DWDV01000263.1:0-18631 GCA_018245615.1 Mimoniades ocyalus | reverse complement strand
CTACCTCTGCCCTTCAAGTTGATCTGTTTGATGTACATTCCGTGCACCATTAGTCATTTAATGATGTCGAGTCCCGCGCGAGTGCGGCGCGATCACAAAAAGTATTTTCAAAACGGAATCGTTAGCGCCGTGTCACTTCGCCGAGTTAATCGCATTAAATCGATACCAGAAATCTCTTTGTGCATTCTTTCGCATCCCATCCCCCTACGTATTGCCCTATCACCCCCATATAAGGCTCAAAATCCTATCAAATCGCCCAGCAGCGTCATAAGCGATGGTTTTTGCGATATAAACGCTATACACGGCAAATTGGTTCTTATTGCTTTGGGGCTAAAGGTTCTGGTTTTCTGGATGTCGCGAGGGTAGCTTCCCCTTTAGCCAATTAACGCAATTTAATTGTGCAGACAGATTAACGTTCGGTTTAATGGGAAGAGTGTAATGACGTCAGCCCGCGTTAGTCCTGGGGCCATTATTACCCCGGATTGGCTTTACTATAGGTACTGATAGTGATTATAAAGAGCTTTATTTGTTGTAGGTAGGTAGATGATTTGTGTAAGCCGATTAAGTGATATTTACGTTACGATAGCACGGCCCCTCTGACGGGATGCTCAAAGCGTGATCAGATACGTTGCATCAAGTTTCGTTTGTCGATTACAGACCGTTTTCCTAAAACATTTATTTTCTCTTAAGTGTGGTCAATATAGATATAGGTATATTAAGATTATATTACAATACCTAATGAAGTCTATGTACGTACTATTCAACAAGTATATAAAATAATCTACCTATACAGCTCTAAGTTTGTAAATAAGCGTGTGTGGAGGAAATGATCAATGTAGAATAGTCATGTCACTTTTCTATGGATACAGGCAATTGGCGATCGGTGCTTTCCGCCTGCTCAGTAAAACACGTGACGTGATGTTATGATAAATTATAATCATTTTTATATAGTTAAATATGTATAATAATCTATTAATCAAGAAATAGGTTGAGAAACAGCCATTTACGTAGTTTCTCATGTCTGACGTAGTACCTATGTAAAGATGTTCAGAATCTGCCAATGTCGATCGAAATCGTTTACGAAAGTGATTGATGATTTTTGCATAGCGGCGATTTTACCAAAACGTTTGGATGCGGTCTGATGATATTATTCGGTGATTTGAAGTAGGTACCTATTTGAAACACGACGCAAGGTGTCCGACAGGGTTTAACGATGGAAACTTACGGCAATCGCTCAACATGCCCTCTAAAGCATAAAGCGGTAGTGATCTGCTAACACCAGTCACCTGTAGCACTCTGCGCCGGTGGCGTTTCGACTTTCATCTATTTCCAATCTTAGTTAATGTTAGTACCTACGTCAATGTCAAGTATGAAGACATGGAAGAAACAAAATGGTTTCTTTATATTTTCAAAGAGTCGTAAATAGTAAGTAAGTAATGAATTCGCATGAATAACCTAATTGATTTTAGTCTTCGGATGCGGGTGGCTGTGGTTTGAGTTCCGGCCACACATATCAATATGTATACTAAGTTACGTGTATTTTTTAAGATTATAAAGAATTTGAATTTTAACTGTAACGATTACAAAATCGTCATCATTAGCCCTTTGCAGTCCCTTGAGGGATTATGCCCATAATCTCCACGCTGGGTATGCGGTTTGGCGACCGCTCCGGCAGCGCAGTTCGCATCGCTCGCGATTTGAACCCAGGACTTTCCGATCGGCAGGCGCGACTGCAACCAACACGACCATTGAGACAGGGACTATGATTTTCAATTCTCTTACTATTGGCTTTACTATTATATATTAGCTGTTACTAATACTTAGTATAATAATAAAAGGGTCGTTAATGGTAATGATAATATCACGATATCCAAGGTTTTTTTAGGCTAAGTTACTTCTACGGTCTTTAATATCTGACGATATCTGTCCAAACTTTTTTTGCAAACACTCAGTGACACGTACGAAGCTCTCGTGCTTTTTATTTACTAGTAGATTACAAAAAAACCTGTGGGTATTAATTTTATTGTGATAAATCTTTAGTCTTAAAAAAAATTAACAGCGGCTTAGCGTAGTCATATAATTTTTCTTCCGATGTTCCGATTTGGAGGATCAATTTTCATTGATGAAGCAGATCGTCGTACATCGTTTATGATCTTTCAGTCTTCTGAAATCTGTTGCAAAACTAACTTCAATCCGTGTCCACAAGTGAGATCAACATCAGACTTCTTCTGGGGGGTTTTTGCTTAAAGTCTCTACATGCTGCTCGCATCGCCTGTACCTACTACATGCAAAATACATATTTTTTTAATAAGTAGTTTCTGTTAATAGGTAGTTTCTGTAACAAGTACCTATAACTTTCGTCGACATATGACTATATTAAATATAAATTAAAATTAAATATTACGTGAAGGCTAATATTTTTCCTCATTCAAAAGAATGTTGAGCGTATAGAAGTTTGGTCTACGTGCAGTTTATATAGAAAAGAAGTATAGAAAACAGACATTTGGATATAGGTATGTATAGGTAGGTATACCTATTACAGATGACCAATTTATATTAAACAAGACATTCATGGGTTATGTCCATACTGTTTATGGCAGCCATAACAGTCTATGAGGGAATACTCTTTGACAACCCCAATGATGGTGAAAATTAAAAACGTGCCTAATGACCAGTCGAACTTGGACCATTGCTGGACAATCAATTTGAATACAACAACAGTTAATAGGTAGTAGGTATATATTTTATTCCGTAATTTTCTAATTATACAGAAAAAATTTAATTAAAACTTCGCTATCATATCTAAAATATAAATTATATGTAAAGGCCCTAAAATCCAGGAGCGCAATAAAACTCCAGAAACCTTGAGAGGCCCTTGTAGGAAAACGGCTTAACTGAAATTTATACCGAAATAATACGAGAAAGGGCAATCTTTTTAAATAACGACTTTCATATTCCCAAGTGGAGCGGACAATTTAGCGGAGATGGGAGATATTTTTTTATTAAAACTCGGGGGTGGGGGGGCCGGCCGCCATTACTCCGCGCGAAATGAGTTTTTAGTTAGCGCCTTTTTCTGCGTGCGACAGGGTGATTATTTTATTAACACATACCTTTCTATTATTTTTGTTTAGTAATTCTCGTTGGTCGATCGGTTTCGGGTTCGATCCCCGGGTCGGTAGGCACTATTGGATTTTTGTAACTTCAAATTCCTAGTACAGGTCCATAGTCTGGATTTGTGTCTGGTATACAGCAATAGGCTTACCATCTATTCCATGATGGGACATATAACGTAACTAATTAAAGGTCGGGGTGTATCTACTGCTCTCCTCTGCCTACCTCTATGGGGAGATATAGGCGTAGAATAAAAGACTAGACTTTGTTAACAGCAGATGAGGCGGAAGAAGTTTGTTTGGACCGTCATCATCATCTGCCTATTCCTGTCCACTCTGGACATATGTAGGTCTCTCCATTAGTACACCACTTAGCTCGATCTTCAGCTCTTCGTATGCGCAGCCAGTGACTTTAGACCGCGGCACGTACCTACTGAACCTGTGTCACCTACATAAGGACGTTTTATTCGTCTCACCTAAAACATCCGAAACGCACGCATCCCCCTGTACCGCGCCAGCGGAGGCGCGGTCCAGCAATAAAACGTGGCGCCCACCGCTGTCGTCGTAAAAACATTTCGCGCCTTAATATTGCGCAATTGCGACTTTTCCGTATTCTTTGTCATTTTATTTATCTATCTATCTACCTTCAAAATATGTACAATCGTGTATATGTTAGCTACTTTGTATGTTTGTCTGTTCACATTATTGTATATTCGATTCGCGTGTACTTGCGGTTGGCAGGAATTTAAGCAGATGCCTAGGAAGAGCAACACTCACCTATACTATATCGACAAAGTCGCTCAGATACTGGCTGATGGGGGAGTTAAGTCTTTGAGGCACAGCAGGTCTGTGACAATAGAGATATTTGGCATTGGTGTTCTCTGCCTACACCATAACGGCCTGGCCGTCTTAATATACCTAATAATATTAATGATTTCAATACACTTATTTATGTGTCATGATGAAATGTATCAATGTAGGAATGTTAACATTTTAAATCCTAAAAGGATTTTTCACCTTTTTACAATCTCTTCTAAGGCTGTTTTCAGTCAAAGTTACTTTCATAGGGTATGAAAAGTACAATTAAATTTGAATACAGACACTTTAATAAAAAGCGGAGCTTTTAAAAACCTATCAGAAATACTATCTCAGATTCTAAAAGACCAGAGACTAAAAACGTTCTTTGTCTTTCTACTTTCGCATATTTTAGAACTATGAAATAAATTGTTAGCTAAACCACAATTTCATTAAATACAACAATTCCGTAATACATGCAATAAGTCAATCAATGAAGTAATCTATATCTGTCAGTGCTTATAGCTTTGATTCAGTGACATGTTGCAAATGAGTTGTTAGATTAAATAACGGCGGCCGCCCCCGATCACTATGTCACTTGTCGTTAGTCAAATTATTCAGGCACCAGTCGCTTAGAATTGGCGAATGTTGTCAGGGAGGATTAGATGTTGAGCACAGTTTGTCCTAGACTTTTTCATTGTATGTATTTATTAAAATGTGAAGAGAAATTTGAAACCTCTGCCTGCAGCCTTTTGCAGAAAGTCATTCTACTTAGCCTCTGACCGTCTTCATCGTGCTATGACCAAGTTGAAGCTTTGTTGATGATTTCGAGCCTCTGTCGAAAGTTACAAATCAGTGTCTGTAATATGTGTATTTTTATGAACATACAAAAACATTCCTTGTTTATATTAATACTGTCAACGACAAACTTACAACAGTCTACGGTCAAACAGATTACACTTAAACTTTGACATAAAGTCCAAAATAAAATTTAAAATTTAAAATAATTTTGAATAACTGTTAAAATTTGACCACTACTTGACCGCGTATGAATACATAGGCCCCTAATTAGTTACGTTTTCTTATTTGTATAATTATTATTCTGTTTCAGCAAAATTGCTAATTTCCAATTTAAATAATTAAAGACACCTCTTTCCTCACACACTAAGTAACGCCCGTTATGTCGTACAGATAAAATAATACACCTTGTTAGGAGTCGTGTTCGGAGTACGAAAACAAATACGCTCCTAAAACAACCAAACATAAGTCCCCCACTTAACCATCACTTAACGAAACCATTTTAAAATGACCCCTCGTCCTCTCCCCCCAGTGGAAAATATTTAAGCAAACAAGGACCAAGATTACTTGGGTGCGTTATAAGTTTAACAAATATTGTTTGAACAAAGAGTGTAACAGTTTTTGGATAAAGTATAGGGTAGGCAGTCCAACACGTACGAACTTTGTATAAACAGACGCCAATAAGCAGGGCGGATTAGGGTTTGTGAATGCCAGTCTACTTGAGTATCGTAAATGTTCATTAAACGTATAAAATATTACAAGAAACATTTTATTTCTATGTTCTGTGTTAGGTACCTTTAATTTACACGTTTAACCGGCTAATGTAGTACGATAATGTACCGTAACACGTAAACGTAACGTAACATCATGCCTGTTTTCCCGGAAGAGGTAGACAGAGAACTGTAGTAAAGTCCCACGTTTCACCAATTACGTTTATGTCCCACTGTGAAACAGGGAACTATTGCTATACGCCGGGCACAAACCCAGACTCCGAGCCACTATTAGAAATTTGCAGCTAGAAAATCTAAGTTGGAAAATTCAAATGGTACCCGACCGTATTGAAATTTTCCTACCCGTCTTTTCAACCAACGAAGCAGTGGTGTGGTGCTATAAAGTACGATTTTATTCAATTTAGTTGTTTATATGCAATATTTTAATTTTTTTTCGGTTATAGGTAGGTTTAAACTATTAGGTCACTCACTGCTTTGTCCAACACTGTAGTTTTGGTTACACAAAAGTCTATTTTTCATCATAAATATTTAGATTACATTTTTCAGTTTTGGTTATATTTAACAAAGCTTATGTAATAAGTATATCTACTAAAGCAACTATGTTTTTGGATATCGAGAGATATCTGAAATATTATCTTTCACGCTTCTGTTGAATGTATTGTAACTGTATAATAAATAATCGTTAATGTTTGATAATATAAGTACGGAATTCACGGTTAGTTCACATGTTGTTTCATTTTTTTTCCGCTAGGTGGCGTTCGTACTTTTCACATTAACACCTTTTACTGTTGGGCTTTTAAGGGCGCTACGTGTGTGGTCCACCATGGATTCATGTTATGACTTATATTGTTTACTTTCTAATTACTTATTGTAGTTTGGAAGGGCTGGGTATTGTGTGTTTATTAGCTGCTTTTTTCTATTAAATTGTTTGAGCTTGGGTCTGGCAGACTAAAGCGTTTAGGACTATTGAATCAGTTACCGTTAAAAAAGATGGCTTGGGGATTAGCATTTTTTTCTGAAAGTGTTATTGATTATAGGGTCTCATCATCAAAAAGAAAACGCTTTTATACACATTATATAGAATATAATCAAAAAGTACGTTTTATTCAATGTTGAATATACTCGTATATGTACTTGTAAATGTTTTCATATAGGTAGGTAAGGTTTTAATATAAGATTAATTTTATTTAGTTAATGATCAATTTGTGAACAGTTATGCCATTAGGTTCTCTCCGCACTTGGCAAGGATGGTAGCTTAAGATTTCGCAAATTTAGCAAGCTTCCTCTTCAATACTAGACGCTGTACGTGTTACAATGACCATGACTTGTTTTAGCTTTCCAATTATAAACGAACCTGCGGTAACGAAATGATCTATAAGTTATGAACGAACCTGCGATAAAGAAATGGGTTGATGATCTATAATGATCTATGATGATCTATAAGTTATGTAACTTATAGAAAATGTCATGCTTTTATTGCTTTATTAAGTTATATGTAGTTCACAACTCATACTTTTTGTGTAAGAACTACATTGCCTACATGTCCTCAAAATACTTTAAAAATATTTTCACAAACGAAGTACAAAGGACACTTCGCCTAGGAAGCTGCGAGGTGAACGCGTGCTAACAAACACGTGCAAAATCCTTTTGTCCTTCTCAAAAAGGGATCTTGAAGACCTTTTGATTGCACTCGACACACAAAAGGTGATGCGAAAAAAGAATCATAAACAACAATAAAAATATAACACCAAAGTTTACTGCCCAAGCGTATTCGTTTCGAGGTACTTAAGATCAGAGTATAAGGCGCAATATCGCTTAATATCCTTCCATTGGCAGCGTCATTAAATTGGTGAAGTATATCAAAAACGACGTCTTATTCGCCGTAAAGATATTTAGATAACATTAGTGGCTTCTAAACGGTTGTCCTGTTCATTCAATGGTGTTCCATACGGGATCCCATGAATAAAGCCCCATAGAATGCGTGACGTTTTCCATGAGATGGCTCCATGTTGATAAATACGCGACTAATCAAATTATTTATGGCATTAAATCGTAATAAAATCACATTTGGAACATCTGCTTGGCTCCGTCGGTCGGTTCGAAATTCGTTCATTGAAAAAACATATAGTACATAAATGTATTCAAAAGGGTTCATTGTTCGTTTTTAAAATTCCGTTTTTGAATTGGAGAGTACTCTTTGACATTGGCGGTGTTTTTGTTTAGTTTGTTCACAAGTGTCACAGAGTCACATTCATATAGGTTCATATAGGTATTGAGTTATTTGTCTTATTTATTTTGAAACAATTTGAGACAACAGATTACGTGACAAGACGTGTCTTAAGCGTATGTATATTATGTTTATCTTTATAAATTTAATTTAATTATGACTTTTGTATTTTCTGTCAATCGTTAAATCTTGTGCATTTTTTTACATTTTTCAATCAACTGATAGAATTTTATTTGAATATATATATTTTTATTAATCATAATAAAAAAACACAGTATCCAAAAAAACAACAATGGATTAATCAAACATGGAAATTAGTTTCCGTGCCCATGTAACACTTAAATTACAAATTTGAAAATTTCATTAAAACGAAATAGTTACGAATATATTAGAACAGAGGCACTTATAAACTCACGAGCCGTTCCATCCGACATTAACCGAGGGAACGCTAAACGTCCCAGTTTTCACCTCATTAACCACGAGTTAAGGACCCTATTATATACTTTATGTATTCCTAAATTACCCATCACTTAATAGGTACCTACCGGGGGTGTTAACACAACCAATCCATCTCGGCCTTCCCGTCTCTTTAATGGTACGGCTTGGAGTATCGATATAGGTCAAAGTGGGTGAACGGGAGGTCAACGTATACTGGACGGTGATTTCGAGGTGGGGTGTTTTAAAGTGTTCGTATGATTACCGACTTGTTCAAATTTAATGCCTCTTGTTTACTCGCCGGCGTTACGGTGGAGCTACTTCGTACGAATAATGGCGTGTTTATTTAGTGGCGATTTATAAATCAATTGTCAATTAAACATTCATTAATTAAGACTGTTAATGGTAGTGCTTTTAATGCGTTTGAACACATGTTTCAATGTTGCGCGCGGTTTTTACAACGGCAGGCCAATGAAAATGTTACTAAGTTTTTGTTTGATAACGATTGTTTTATTATTGTGGAAATAGATGGATTTAATGTACCAATTGAAAAGTTAATACGCTTAATGTAGCAATGTTGTTAAACAACTGCGGGAGGTCTGGAGCGCACTGCATACACCAAGTTGCTTGAGTGTAGATTGGCGGAACACTCCACGGACGGGCACTAATCTTTTACCACTATTAGAAGATCTCTGAAACTCGCGCCACGATTCAGTGTCGATTAGGAGATACAGCTGTGTGATCAGTCCATACGAAAGATAACCTTCAAATCACTCTCAAAGCTCACGATAAAGTTTAACGACTGCTAACATCTGAAATTAACTGCTAAATACTGTAAATACAACGCCTTTGAAGTGCGATAATACGACACAGATTTTTTACACAGAATGCGCATACCAATATTATTATTATTACATAATATCGGATATCGATTTCAGGGTAGACATTTATATAATAACCGTAGTACCTACTTATAAAATATGTTGTACTATTGCAATACCACAACAATGAAAGTCATTATAGAATGATGTGCGAGATGCACAGAATAGTGATCCTGTCGCGTCGAGCACTGGAGGTATAGCCACCAGATGTCCGAACACAATTGCGGTAGAAACGGCCATTGTGCTGACTATTATTGGGAGTTACTTAAAGCCAATCTTACTGTTGTGACCATACTTTAAAAAGGAAATGTTTGAAGTAGATAAAAATTACACATTTTGTATAAAATAGTTCAAGTAGATATAGCTTTTTAATATAGGTACTTACTACTTATAAGTTCAAGTGTTATATTACAATGATAATATGATATACGAGTAGGTTAAAGGTATAAAAATGTATATTAAATATGTTACATTTATTAATGCAATTTTATAATGACGTAGGTATGTTATAAGTGCTGTTACTAATGTTATCTCCAAAATAAATTTCTATTGCCAACTTTTCTGTTAAATGTTATCATTACAATGTCCTCACGCTAGGTCCTTTGCAGGTAGGTAGAGAGTATTGATTACGAAATATCTTCTTTCTCCTCTAGATCTAGATTTTTATCTATTTATCCTTACAGTTCCGTTTTCTCTATTAAACATGACAATCATTTCAATGAGGTACATCCTAGGGGATGACACAACACTGTCTAGCAATAAAACCGATGGCAACCCCACGGCACAAAATCGAACCCGTAGCCCTCTGAATACACCATTCGCAGCCGTTTTAATGACCCACTGATGGCCGTTTAAAAACGAATTTGCTCACTTCTGCTACATTAAACAATCATTCATCCACTGACGTTGTGAAATTATATAACGTCATTGCATTCATTCGGTGTGCGACTTCGATGAACATCGTCGCGTGAGCGATATGATTCGCGCTAATGGAATGATAACTTTACGTAACAATATTAATGACGTACCTAACATAAGTATATAAATATAAAACGATAAATACGTGATATAGGTACTTTGAAGATTTTATGTTCAATGCTTATTTTCTACAGTCTTACATTTTCGTTTTTAATTGGGTAGGTATGGTTTGAAATTTAGTATAAGTACCTACTATGTTGATAAATGTTACATGTAATTCAAATTTCAACATCGATATCCGAAATTCAATTTCTACACGAAAAAATCTTATTTATGTATCGAATATAATATTTTCAGTATTGTAACATTATCAACTCCATGCTTATAGAGTCTTAGCATAAGCCTTTAGGATGTTTTCGTATGATGATGTGATCTCGACTTTAAAATAATATTATTCTGGCGTTCTTAAGCAATACTTTGAAGTTTCGTAACACTTTGACTCTACATACATAAATACATACATATCTTCACGCCAGGTCCCTTGCGGGGTAGGCAGAGAGTACAGAGTGCCAAATATCTCTATTTTTACACACCTGTCGTGCTTCGTCCTCAATTATCACTCTCTTCATACATGTACGCCGGTTTCGGAAACTTGTAATGTCCCCGTCACATATTTTTAATAGAGCTTTATGCCTAAGAACAACTTATCCTAATATTTTTTTTAGACGCAGAATACCGCCAAGAGGTCCACACTTTCCCTTTTCAAGAACTACCGAAATGATTTCTTTTTGGGTTATGTGTATAAACTCTTTTATAGAGTTATCCCGAACCTCACTTAGACTATGAGAAAGCTTTTAACTTTATTGGAACCTGCATCCGTACAAAACATGAAAACGAAAGTCTTCAATAAGTGCGTTCTACCTAATTTAACATACAGCGCAAAGACGTGGACACTCACAATGCGATTGGTCCCTTAATTAAAATCGCTCAGCGAACTATGGTGAGGGCTATGTTGAGAGTCTCTCTGAAAGATGGAATTCGAATTTAGGTGATTCGATTGATTTAAGCTAGCCACATAGTCCAAAAAAATAGCAAGTTAAAGTTACAGTGAACTGGTCACATTTGTTGCAGGAACAATAACCGTTAGAGTAGAAATGTTCTAGAATGGAGTACACGCCTTGGCAAATGAAGCGTAACTTTCAAGTTTCAACGTGGCTGGTAGTAGTTGACTATTAAGAATTGAAGATCGAGCTCAGGTGTACGCTGGAAATGCCTATGTCCAGCTGTTGTTAGGTTCAAGGTGTGATATTACAGACCATTTTATAGACATGCGTAGGTAGGCAGAGTGTACAGAGTATCAAATATTTCTATCCTTATCCGTCTTATTTTATAGACAATTGTTACGAATCCTTATATCAGGTCAATGTAAAATTAATTACTTTATATTTGTACTACTATAATGTATCCAACATAACATAATTGATTATTCTGCTCACCTCGACATTACAGGTAAGATATACTTGGTCAGTCTCTGGAAAGCGGAAAGCTGAAACTTTGCTATAAGCAATCAGTGTGGCTCCACTTTTTCCTGTGTTGGTTGACTTCTGCCATAGGTCTATTAGTTTCTTCTTCCTATAAAAAATAAAGTGTGTAATCAGATTTTTGATAACAAATAAATGTTTTTCATACAACTTGTAGAATATCTACAACGAAGCTTTTTAATTTGGTGCAAACATTTGATATATTACGTAATAACCAAGTTAAATTATTTTTAACTGTTTCATTAATGTCGTTACTTTTTTTAGCTATCTCGTTTTGTTGCTAATAACCATATCAATAACTTTAACACACTTAGGGCATCCTCCTTTGTCAGTTAATTGAATTTTGTTCGTCTTAGGATTGTCGTAGTCCTCATTGTCATAAGCCCAACAATCGTGGATCTTGAGGTCAAATTGTTTCCGTATGTCCTTCAAGTATACTAAAATTGTCAAGTATTCCCCAATTTTGATTGAGTGCTCGAGTGGAGTTGTCTAAAAAGAAAACATACATATATTACGTTACGTAAACATACATGTAGACAACCATGTTTCATGGTTGTTTAATTATTCGTAATTTCATTAATATACATAGATGATTATCCACATCATTATACAACTTTTTTGCATTTATCATCTATATCACCATCTACCTACCCATGGAACAAAAAATTAGCTACACTTACATTAGGGAAAACTCCCTTTTGTATATCCATCCAGCATTCAATGCCACCAGCGGGCCCTTGGACAGCAACTACATCCAACATGTCAACCATGAAAGCTTTAAGCTTTAGAGTGTGTGACTCCTCCTTCTTGATTACCCCGGTAGCTGATACTTCTAAAGATGTACTTGCACATGACACCTATAAAAAGTTACAGCGACTTAATTATTACAACATTTTAATTTGTAATAAAACCGGAACAATTGTGATCCAGTACAATAAATTTACAATCATGACCGTGAATTAGTATATAATGAGAATACATCTCGTCTCCTTTGTAACGTCTCCGAAGTAGCAATCACTTTCAGACGAGGTACGTACTTTAAAACATAGCTTGGTAACGTCGTGCCACGCCATGTACGACACACATGAAAAATGAGGACAACCTCAACGAGTAGCTGGTGTTTTGTAACAATTAAAGAGGTAAAATTCTACGGCTGTTTAATGTTATGTTTAAATTGAATTCGCTTTCTGCGGTTTTCAGAAAACAAAAGACTTTGGGTACGCTGCTATGGTAGGTAGTATGAGTACTTCTAAATTGGCTCAGTCTACTTAATCTAGTGTATCCTTCTAATGGTCGTTTATGACTATTTGTATGTTGTTGACAGTTAAAAGAAAACGTTCGTTAAAACTATAAACAATATTTTTGAAAGTCATTTAAAAGCATAATCTAAGTAATAGCAATAATGATGTTCAATGCAGTCTGTCTACATATGACTGAATGCATCTTTTCGCACAGCGTAGTGTAATTTAAGGCACACATATGTTTATCAGTACCAAGTATATTCGATTGATGAATATCGTTACCCACTGACTGAAGTTCGCACATTAATTTATAATAACCACGAATACTTACATTACAATCTAACGTGTAATTAACTTCAAGAGTTTATCACGAAAAACTTAGCGTCTACTTGCTTAAATCACAAGAAGACAAGAAATTGAAATAAAAATTAATGTATGTACTAGTACATATAAGGTAAAGAAAGTACAATGAAGTGAAATTTTAAAATACAACGATATGCTGTAACCTTTCTAGCAAAGTCTGAAGATCCTTGAACAAAATCGTCAGCCTGGAAGATGAGAACGTTGTCAACGGTGCCGCAGGCGTTGCAGAGAGGTCGGGTACCGCAGCCGTTGAGAGGCACGCGGAACGAATATCTTGATTGACTCCCACCGAGTGATACATACCTGAAAAGTAAAATATGGTTTCATTTTTAAGTATATTGTTCTTGCACATTCATCTAAAATATTAATTCTAGTATGTCAATAAGACTACAGGTCAAATATTGTAACTTCACAAAATACTATTTAACTATTGTAACGCTCGTCACCCCAAAGAGCAAAACAGAGGAATGTAGTACATTCCCACGTTTCACTAGTTACATTTACGCCCCAGAATGGAATAGATGGTGAGCCTATTGCCATACTCGGGACATAAATCCAGACTCCGAACCATTAGTACAAATTGAAAATAGGAAATACGAGTTAGATTAATCGAATAACAACTTAACTGCTTAACTGTTCTACTTTTGATATAATTGATTTTAACTTTATTTCGCCGGATTGTTATCCAATTTAATAAGTAAATATTATTAACGAGTTAGTAGCGCATCAACTGTCAAAAATTTTTCACGTTAATGACTACATGAGTATTAAAAAGAAATCAATGACTGTATCAAACTTACTTGCACTTAGGATCACTCAGGTATCCTTTGCTGTAAATAATGCCATCATACACATCAGAAAACTCCACAGTCACTTCGATGTAGTCGTCAGTACATTGTACGTTTATATCTGGGGCATTGGGAGAGTCGACGGCTCGTGAACCTCTTACGAAGTTGACCCCAGTTTCATCGCTGGCCTCGAAGGAATAGAACGGAGACAGCGCATTGTCGCCGGATAGCTGCAGATTCAACTCTGCGGCTGTGAGTGTGTTTTCATCTGAAACAGCTGTAGCGAGCGACAGCTGCAAAGAAAAGTTTTATAGTGAATTAAAAATTCTTTTGCTTTTGACAGATATTTTTTACAGATTAGGCTGATAAAAAATCTCTTGCCAATAATTTAATCACTATCAACTCTTTCACTGTTTCATTGTTGGATTTGGGTCTCCTCTCAAATTGAGAAGAACGAAGGTCATAGTCTGCTACATTGGTAAAGAAAAAATAAATTGGCAGATTTAACACGTCCTAGAATACATTATAGAGATCTGTAAGGTGTACAGTTTTCCTCACGATATTTTCCATCACTGTTATAGCAAGTTATATATAATGTTTTTTTTTTGTAAAGGGGAACCTGGGACCATTAGAGCCGGAGGTTGATTTCTAAACCACAAACTTTATTAACGCATAAGATATTTTTAATTAAGTTCTCAAAGACAACAATAATTCATTTATTGAACGCAAATAATTTCTGAACAAATTTTAGTATTCCTTGTTCAATTTTAATCAGAAAATCGGATGCATTGACATATAATGTTCTATGATTGTGATTTATTTGTAATGTCCAAAATGATGTTCACACGCCTTAATTCTGTGCTCAGCGATGTTTTGAATTATTATTAAGTACAGCTTTTGCAGTAATTAATAAAGAACAAAGTCAAAATTCCTTCGTGAAAATTAACTGTTATATTGAGATTTATTACCTCGGATCTCGGTTACCGTAATATCAAGTTATATGGTAATATTATTGTTAGGCGCACACAATGGATATTTTTCCTTACCCACGCAACATTTTGTGTTATTACATGCCTTTCGATGTTGTGAAAACTAGTTCTATATTGTTTTATGATTAACACAATATTACAAACTACATAGTTTTGTTTGTGTTATCCATTAACGTTACGTCTACATTTCCGAGGTACCCTAAATTAATGATCTAAAGAAATTATAGCTCGAAAATTGAATCAAAAACCATGTTCCTCTAATCGGTTTCATCCATTTCCGCGATGATTTTGAATATTAAATGCTTTCATTGACCTTATTGTATTAGATTAAAATGCTCGATTAGGTTCAACAATGTACAAAAAAATCTCATGTTCATGTCGATAAAGTCTTAATATCTATTCCTTGTTGTTGTGTTACTGTTGTCCGTAGGACGGTTAGTCTTGAAGAAATAGGTTTTAATTAGTTAGCTATGAATTTACTGACTGATTAATAATTCCTTCTTTAGTGACATTCTGTGCATATGATTAAAATTAGGCCCCTAATTTTGCAGTTTTAAGAATAAGTCGTTGTATATTCCTTTTGTAATGAAATATCTTAACACTGAGACTAACAATTTTGAAATAGTTTAAAATGATAATAGATTGTGGCTCGTACCGTATTGTTAACCTTATACAATTACATGAGGAGTACAAATCAAGTGTGAGTTATGTGACTAAATTAAAACATTTCGAATTTCTTTAGAAATTTACAAAGAAGCAAAGGTGCAGTGAATGAATGAAGTAATTTAATATGTCATGCAATTATTCATTTGCCTTTACGAAACACGGCCTTTAAAATTGAAAGTAGAAGACGCTCTTTATGAAAACAAAATTTGTAAAATATGTCGACTAACAAAGCCATAACTTAAAACTGTTTCTGTCCACTGTGGTAAAAAGTATTATTAATCAAATTACATAAAAAAAAGTAAATATAAAGATGACATAGTTTCGTGATTATCGTAAAATGAAATATTTTAACTATTTTGCACAGAGATGAGGAAAAAGATATCCATCTGGTTATATTATAGATAGATAACACCTTTTTATCTTTGATTGTGAAGTGCAATGTGTAGATATATAAGCTCTTACTGATTCAGTGATAGCGACATATCCTTTATCTCTGACAGACAGAATGAACTTCGAATTGCAAAATGTGCAAGATCCGATTGCAAGTGAATTGTCTGTAGGTCTAATAAGCGGTCTGTCTAGGGATAGCTAAACGCTCTGTCCGCCTATGGGCAGTAGTGTAGGTGTTGCGAAAAGCTGTACTCTGCGATCCCTAAAACGCATGCCCAGCGTGGGTATTATTGGCATAACCCCTTAATGGAGGCCTCTATCTCCAGCAGTGGACTCCAATTGGCTGATTGTTTCTACGAATATTACCTACATTACAATGCTAAGTGATGTTACATATAAATGTATTACATTTTCATTTATAACTGATGTTCAGTTATAAATGATGATATAAAGCTATCACTGATGTTCTGTGAACATCGTGCTGGATGAATATTTGGACCTTCTAAAAGTCTATTAAAGAACTCATAGTTATTACGTCACTATGTTTAACGACTAGTAATAATACACTTTATATATGTGATTACATGGTTTTCGATTAACTTTTATTGGCCAATTTCATAGTTTTGAATATGCAATGCTTTATGGAATAGGCCAAGAATCTGACATTACACAATGTCAATAATAATATGTCATACAATCTGACTTCTTGCTTAGGGTGTGTTCACATCAAGAATACTTAACACTTTCTGTAGATTTTCTTCCTATTATGGAAAGTTCGTTATTTTAGGCGATCACTTTCAGAAGTTTATTGATATATCTTTCTCTTTTCATTTATGTGGTCAGTGGAACACAAAAAATATGAACGAAACATAAAATATTAATTTATAGTAATAACATAGTGATTTAGATTTGAGTAATTATTTGTAAAAAATATGTGTACTTTCGGACGGACAATTTTGAAGAAAACTCACTGACCTTTGAGTTCCTTACAATACTCTCTAGGGTCTGTGGACTCTTTCAATCTGTACTAACTCAGTGTGATAGACTATGACATGAAACTTTCTCATATTGACAGGATATAGATATCCAATAGTGGAAAGAGAAATAAGTTTTAAAATATTTACGAACATACGAATCCATAATAATTACACTTTACATATTCAACATATTTATTTTGCACTGCACGCGGTACGAGGAGCTGTGCTCTGCGATCCTCACCCTGCATGCCCAGTGTGGGGATTATGGGGATAATTATGCACATGAGGTCTATGTCCAGCAGTGGACAGCAATAGGCTGATGATGATAATAATGATATTTAACATTATAACCTTTAAAGTATCTAAGACATCTCACCCATTTGCCGAGATTACATATACAGATCGAAAATGGTGTGATAAGTATGTATAGGTTTTATTTATTTTGTGACTTCAATTAAAATAATATCTTTGCAATTGACTAACTTATTGGTCGCGTGGTTGCAAGTGCGATTGCTGACCAAGAGGTCCTGGGTTGAATCTGGAGCCGGGTTGTATTGAATTTATAATGATAAGATTATAACGAGCTTACCTGCACGAATGCAATCAGTGCAGCTATGTGCATGACAGCCTCTTCATGGGGCTCTGAAAAGAAACAATCATCATTAATAACGTATATAAAATAAAGTTTATTACTTTATTTATATCATTTATCTTATACAGTGGATACGTGTGGGTAAACAATAAATGTAAACCAACATAATTTATTATCCCTCGAAATATGAAAATATCATCAGTGTACCTAATGCAAATAACTCTTTGACCTATATAAAATATTGGTGTCCAACTATTGCATTAATTTAAAATGTCACATGCAATATTTACGCATGAAGTAAGTAACTAAGCGAAATGTTCAATCCGAAGCTGTCATAATATGTGAATATTTCGCCCAAGATCTTGCATAATAGGTCGCTGTTATTCTCAAATTGTCCGTGTAATAATAGTTACATATATGCAGATTGTTATATTCGTTATGCTCGTGTTAAAAGTCAACGCACAAAATGTATTAGTGACGGTTACACGACATAATAAAATATCATCATGCAAATGTAAAAATTTCAACGGCTCATATTTATAACGCGGAAAATGACCAAACAGCTGTCGGTGAGTAAACATAGATAAGTCAGATTGTTATAACGTAACAATTGTTGTCAATGAAAATATTTTCATAATTTTTCAGTAAAACAAGCTCCAAATGCGACATTAATAAGTAATATGAGCATCCCAGCCATTACACATTTGTGTAAGATACATTGACACACAAAACAGGTGTATTCAAATGTCTCAGTTCTGGGTGGAGTGACGCTGATTAGGGGAGGTCTATGTCTTAGTGGACTTACAAAGAAATAGATGGGTAATGTTTCTTATGCCAGAAAGAAGCCAAAATAATAGCTCTTTTATACTTCCATAGAACATTCGGTAAGAAGCCCAACATTATTTTATAATAGCACAGCACATAATCAAACCAAGGAGGCGTATCTTCAACTGCTATCCAAATATCATCCTTCGTTATTATACCACCGATAATAATTAAAACGAAGAGATGATTAGTTTTGCGTTTAAGCTTACCGATGCTGTACCTATAGTCGTCTAAAAAATTGTTATATGAAAAACTGATGCATTAATGGCGGTCAGTAGGAAGTTTTATTGTGATTGTATCGTGGATTCGTGAGGTCGGTCCGCTGCGTGAACCCGGCGAATATGCTTCCGGGCCGCATGAACCC
>DWDV01000262.1:0-18646 GCA_018245615.1 Mimoniades ocyalus | reverse complement strand
GCCCCCTTAACATTAATGTTATACACGAAAAAGTAATTTTACCCAATATTTTAATCACCCTAAGTTAAAGGACCGGTGGGACGGCTTGATAGACATTTATAATACATATATGGATCACTTCGAAAGTATTTAAACATCAAAACGATAAAATCTCCCTGCCTGCCCCGTAACGGATCTGACGATAAAATAATGACAATAAAAGTTCAATTTTGGTTTTTAAATATGACTTATCTGGACAAACCTTATTGTGGTGCAAACTATTTATTTCATTGGGTTTATGAAGAGTGAATTGGGGACCTGTCGTCGCTTGTGACTTTATTATCACTTGGCTCCGTTTCTGCATTTGAAATAGATCGTCAATCGTATTCGTAATAGTTGTTTTCTGTTTGTCTATTAGTTTCGTGACAACTCAACCAGACTCCGCGCTATATCTGATCTGTATGTGCTAGGCAATGATATTTATAACGTGGATCTGGTGTTTTTTTTTCAAAGTACTATCTAAAGTAGAGCGAGGTTACAATATCAGTTGTTGTCGATAAATTGTCAAATGCTTTTTTTCGGTCACTTTTTATATATGACCGTTGTATTTCAAATAAATTATATGTAAGTATAAATCTGTACTAGTTTGATCTTTGCTAATAGCTTAATTTTTTTTCCTTATAAATATTAATTAAAAATGTGTTAAATTTATATTAAGGGACCCATACAAATTTCTGATTCTCTTTGTATTATCTGTGTTATTTGTTAATGAAAAACAGTTTGAACATTTAAGCATTAATTACCATTAATGTTATTTATCATTAACGATCCAAAGCTTAAGTCGAAGCATCTCTGAAATTCTCTCACAAGAATTATTTATTATGCCAGCGTTCAATTCGCCGCCATTGGTAAAAACACGATCACTTGCGCGTGGGAGCCATTTATTGTTTACGTCCTCCTTTGACCATGTTTTTTACTCCATCTCGCCTCACCGAACACCGTAATAAATCGTTTGCAACCAATTGATTGATCGATGTTACCGGACGCTAATTAGAATTCTAGGTGCGTGTATTAATCCGTCCAACATGCCTATATAATAACACGTTATCCTTTTTAAATTGAATTTATTTATAAACGTAGCGATAATATTGGATTCATTAATATTATAATCATTATTAGCATCAGTCTTAGTATTGATATGAGATTCAGTATAATTATTATCACTAGCATCATTATTTAACTACTGGACATAGGGATTCCTTAACGAACACCATCGCCTTTTGCACTTGACCTGCAGCAAAGATTCAATGCGATAATGAAATGAGGACTCATCAACCTAAAAAAAACATTAATCATGGTGTTATCTATGTAATGATGATTTTTCATTTTCAAACAATATATACACTTAAATCGCTACCTCACTTCGTTATGAGTACTTTAAGATTAAATACTCTGAATTGAATATTCTGAAGATGCGGAGTTTGGGGCTGGAACATGTGTCGCGATTATTAGGCCAGGGTGACGTACATGTAGTTTTATTTATTGGATGCACAGTTGTACAAGCCGTGAGCAACGTGAAAGGCACCTGTGAAAGGCAAGACGACAGTGACATCGGCACCGAGACCGACATTCGGTAGACGAGTGCATCGGATTCGGAACACCATCGTCAATGCAATCGTCGTCTCGAGTCGCAGTCCAATGAATGAAGTGTATGAATGGCCCTACGCCAACATTGCCGTTTTGCTCGTAACCTTGTTCGTAGATCCCCGCCAATGGACGCTAACTGCTATTTAAAGTTTAGTCGGTCATTAAACTGACCGGCTCGGCTGGGCGCGGTCGTTAGAGATCGACTCGTTACTGTGTTCGGTGTTACCCAAGGATTTAATATGAGAACCTTACTGATATTAGGTATTGGGGATCGTAAATATGTAGAAATGATACATATTCAAACCCTTTATTAGTTCTACTGTTGGCGATAGGTCTTCGCTTAGAAAAAAAGGATTAAGGCTATAGTCCAAAAAGTAAGGACAAAAAATTGTATTATAAAGTTACGTAACATCACGCCTTTCATCCCCGAAGAGGTAGGCAGAAGAATGTCGAACACTCCCACGTTTCACCAATTACGTTCACGTCCCACTATGGAATAGGTAGTGAGTCTATTGCCGCACACCGGGCATATATCTAGACTCCGAGCAGTGGCTAGTAGTGTACTAGGAAATCTAAATTAATCTTAGCACTAACATAACTTATAATACTTTAGGGGAAAATTGAAGTAGGTATATTTTTCGTTTCATACACAATTAACGGGCTAATGGCATTAATTTCATAATTGGCATGGCATATGGCATTCATTAAATAATTGTAAATATTTGAAGAATCTATTGCTTAAGTATTTCTAATGACTCGTCTGTTAGGTTCCTACATATTATACAATTTAATTGCTTTAAGTTTATTATTCAAGGTGTAGAAGTAAATTTTTACTCCATTAAAGCCATGGCGCTGAGGATTATTGGACAATAAAAGGCATACAATCTTATAAGAGCATACATGTTTGCTACGCTCGGCCGTACCATAACGGTAAACGCCATAAAAGCTTACGGGTATTGAAGTCTTAACCGTTTATAATTGAACGCAATTTTGTATCGAGAATATGATATTTAAAGAACAGAAATCCGTACCACAATTGTATGAATTATTTCTCAATTTTAACCTTGGCGTTGGGAAGCTTATAAGTAAAAACGAATACGTAGAATTTAAGCACTTTAAAATAAATTCGTAACGTTGTATATATTTAAATACTGTACGTGAACTGTAAGAAATTAATAATCATGTATAGAGTTTCGATTGCCATCTTGGCTGATAGTTGTTTTCGTGTTATTTTAGTGTATTCGTAGTACAATGATTTCTTAAATAACCTCGTTGGTCGAGTAGTTGCAAGCGCGACTTCCCGTCGAGAGGTCCTGGGTTAAAATCCCGGGTCGGGTACTATTCGATAGTTCCAACTAGAATTTCCAGTCGAAATTTCTAGTAGTGACTCGCAATGTGGATTTGTGCCCGATGTATGGCAATGGGCTTACCACATATTTAAAAACGGTACGTAAACGTAACTGGTGAAACGTGAGAGAGTTCACTACAGTCCTCATTTCTTCGGTGATTATAGGCGTGATGTTACGTTCCTTAAAAATAACCTCAATTAAATATTTTTTTATGAAAACAAATCTCTTCACATGAGTTGGTTACATGTTCTGCTTCTATATTGCACTTAATATCGAGGATGGATTGAATAGTCTAATTCGTAGAAAAGCTATTGATATTAAATATGACTACCTCGAACACGATTGGTCTTAATTAATATTGTCCTGTAATTTTAAAACGAATTGTTTTTTCTATACTACCTACATATGCATTGAACATTATTGCCATAAAATTTTGGTTCAATTCGTTTTATTATTGACAGTTGAAATGTTTTGGTGATTTTTTTCATTACATCAAAGGCACCGGCCCCGATTCAATTCTGCAAAGTGTCTTTGGCGTGCAAAATATATGTGACATTATCAGCTCGCCGTCGTTTAATAATCTCATAATACATACGAACGGATCTCTAAATGCGGCATGTCTTACGCGGTCATTGCATGCGAGGTTGAGTTACTCCACAGATGCCATTGACATTGAGACGGACGGTGCGCTACCATGTCGGAACGTTCACAACCATCAACAGCATCATCTCCGGTGTTTGTTGACCGTCACGGGTTTTAACTAACCGTTGTCTAACTGTTTCGCTAACTGCTCATTTAATTACTGTTTGGTTAATATTTTTAAACTGTGCGTGTCACGCTCGTTTCGACGTCGCGCGCCATTAAAAGCTTACGGAAGTTTTTTTCTATTTCTATGGTGGTGTGTTCTCGGTATATGTTTTAATAATGTTATTACAATATCATTAGATACTCGCACGTATGTATATCTTGTACGTAGAATTTTACCACATCCGATGTATCCGGGATGTTGTTGCGCTTCGCGTGCTCGCATGCAGACGAAAAGAACAAAAGTGAGGAGCGGGCGTCCTCATCTGTCGTTGTCCGGTCCCTTGTGAATGCGTCAGTGACAGTTTCCTTTCGCTGTCATTTTGTTGTTTTATGCTTTTTATCCCTTTTATTTGTCCCTTTTGGTTTTGTTGCAAGAATTTTGTTCGTCAATGTATAAGAAGCTGAAACTTGAACAATCAGTTTATTATAGTCGTTTTTAGTTGTTGTCATATTCGTTCTGCAAATTTTAATACATGTTTGAATAATTATTAGATTATAATATGTACGGGCTTAACTCGCGTATGTTGTTTTGGGATGGTCCGACTAGTATCGGACCTACACGAGGTCCTTTTTCATGAGCTTCTACGGGTTTCTAAGCACCGATATAGCGAGATGTATTTCATAGAAATTTCTAGAACAATGATGGGGTTAACGTCCTAATTGCCGCATTGTAAGGTACGTGTAACACGTTTGTATTGCAACATTTCCGCAATCCTCTCCTAGAATTCTTGCAAATACTTTTTCAATAAAAATGCTCTTATGTGCCCACTTTGCGTAATTCAGTTTCTATATTTAGCACTTTCAATATTTACTAGTATGGTATGCTTAATACACTTAAAATAATATCATTTTCCAAATTGACGTTCGCTTGCGTGACTAGATAAATCTTGTCTTCCTATCTTAAAAGTATACACAAAAGTATGTGTAAAAAAACTTGTTACAATAAATTTTTGGCATCGTGAAAGTTATTTTCAACCACTTACCAGCAGCTCTATTCGAATTTCAACCTTTGGAATGCGTATTAGTTGAAGGGAGGCCAATACACCTGCCATGGCGAATTTCAACGCACCTGTAGAGTTTTTATGTACTTCATAAGATGGCTAATATTGTACAGTTTTGGTCTGTTTTGTAGTTTCTTCTGTTTATTTCTATTAATATTTGACGTATTTTGAGACGTTATCTCCGAAAACATCACTTATTATTTTAATCCCTTCACATTACTTACATAAACATATTTTGCGTAAACTATATTCTGTGTTTTGGGTTTTGTTTCTCATAATAACTAATTCACTCAACACGTGCCTAATAAATGTTTGTTATATTTGCACGAATAACAATGTATTAAATTGAAACTGTAATATACTTATTTTTATTCAAGAAAAATAAAACTAAAGCACTTGCATAATATACGGGTATTGAATCAATCAAGTCGTTTCGCCAACATGCATCGCGGTGCTTAACAAATCATTAGGGCATCCATTAACTTTGTTTATGGTCGTAACTGCTATTTAACTTGCCGAGTTGTTCCATGGCGAAGGGCTGTCCTATACGCGATGAATAGTTTTGTCGCTGAAAGTTAAAATATAAACAGGTGTTTGAAACAGTTACCGTGTTATGTGTTATGTTTAATTAATGCCTATAGTTTTGTTTTCTACATTACTGCTGTTTTATTTGATTTATTTTACTGTGCTCACTAGACCTGGGTGATCACCACCACAATTATTATGCTGTGATCGCTCCGGATAAGCTTTGGGATGTCGTACTTCAACTTCATGTTATAGCTCTCCTACGGAAATTCGCTTCTCTTCACCGGTAGCGATCATGTCAGTGGCTTACCGTCGATACGCTTCCCTCCCTCCATCATTAGCCTCCATGACTATGCCTACCGAATACGGATAAAAAATAAATCGCCATTTAACGAGACACATTTCTGTTTCTTTATGGTAACTGGTTCCGTGCGTGAGAACGGGGATTGAGTTCCTGGAAAGGTAGGTGTTGGAAACGGTGCAAGAGTTCACGCGGATACGATTGTACGATTATTATAAGAAACACCGAGTATCTTTCAGCTGCTATGTGAATAATGGGTTCGATAGTGTTTCACCAGCAGCTGTAATATTTAAAGGTTCTAAGAAATTTTCGTTACCAAGTAATATCTGCATGCAGGAAGTAAACACATGTGCGTATAATAAGAAATGCAAACATAAGAAAAGATTCACGCTTTTCATTTCTTCATGTTTTCTAATGAGTCTAAAGAGTACCTACCAAGCCGCATTGAACGTGACCAACAATGACCTACTGGTTCTGAGTGATAAGGTATCAGTAAAAGACTAGGCCAATTATTATGAAAGGCGTAAAAATATGAACAAACGACAAAGGAATTATTATATATCCTTTTTTAATGTTTTTTCGAAATACAATAATTGGTAGGGATTAAATGATTCGTTTCTTTCTGACCGAACCGAAGGCTATTGGAACAACATCGCGTGACTGATCTCTCATACGTGTTCCATGAATTTTCTTTGTTCGCATCAAATATTACTACCGATCTAATTGGGATACATCCTCGAAGGAACTACACACGCGCTTTCTGAGAAGTAGACATGAAATATTTTCGTAATTCGTATGATCACTGCAAATTAGGCAAATTTTAATAATTTACAACATATAAGAGATACGTCTGTGTGATATTTCGATATTGACGTGATAATATGTATATAAATTTGCAAGCAATTTTGCTGTCGACAGAGCTGCATGGCTTACTTTATTTCATTCCTATACGAGTGGCTCCAAATTGTCATAATGAAGCGAATACTATATTATTCTTGTCACTATAGATTGTCATTTCAGTTTTAGGAATACCATTCAAAATTGTCCGCATTGTCTCTTTAACCTAAATTTCATCCTTGGAAATTATCTTTTTTTATAAACATTTTATGCAATAAAAGTGTAAAATATAAGCATAGTTTTTCACTCTCGGTCTACAACAGACGTGCTCAGCTGTAAACAATACTTGCTTGCGGTCATTATTTCTTGTTAGTAATTAAATACCTTCTGTATTTCTTCCTTTTTTAAGCTTGCTTTCATGTACGTTCTTATTTTTTCATTTTGTATTGCAGGTAATATCGACAATTCAACATTAAATAAGTTTTCATCACTTAAAGTAAGTGAAAATCTACGAGACTTGTAATTCAAAACAAAAATGATCTTAAAGTACACATCCACAAACAACACTTGTATTCGAAATAAAAATGGTTCTAAAGGTTCCTTTTTAACAGCCATGTAAATCAAAGTATTTAAAAGAATCTGAATGGGTAAAATTGCTAAATTTACAAAGTATATTTAAACAGGTTTATTTCGATAGCCATTATATAAACGGTTTAACTTATTTCGGACCATAATCTGGTTTGGGAATTTTTTGTTTGGCTGTTTTCTCAACGCAATATTTATCAACATGTAACAAATCAATATTTCGAACGTACTTCAAAAGTACCAACTGTAGATATTTTTTCCTATTTTTGTCTTTTCCGACGAATGTTGTCCGATGTAGGTACATCAAATTAATTATGAATATGGACTGTTTGCGCGTGATACAATATGACACGCTATGAATCACAAAAAAACACTCGTGAATCACGTACGTCTACCATTTCAAGTTTCAAGTTCTTTGTTGCTTCCACAGCTATTGGAATTTTGTTTTTAATAAGTATATAATCACAAATACAATAAAACCTCGTTTCATTCCCGTTACACAAATGTGATTCAATGTTATTTAAATTATTGATGTAATGTGTTGTAAGTTAGAATGCAGTTTTAGCTTTAGATCACGCTTTCAAACAATACTACTGAACGGCCGTATCTTCAAATATCAAACGTTATTTTGCAACACCTGTAGACGGTTGATCACGGTTGCACAAGAGAGCATTGTTCGAGGTTCGGGGCGAGCGCAAAGCATAAAGATCAACGATAGTCAACATTGCATCGTTCCTATATTAAACATTCAACCATAACAGTTTATTGGAAAATCACTATGAATATCTGTTCCACGGTTGTTCTTGTTACGACAATAAAATGTAGTAACTTAAAAGGAATCGTGTACATAAATATACTCACTACATGTATGTGTAACTTCTAATACAGCGTATAAAAAACGCAGTTTCACACAACACAATCGCTACATCGAAATATTTAAGTAACACAATAAAAAGTGGACCCCTACAAAACGCGCCGTTCGATAAATTATTTTCTTTTATTGCAATGTTATTTGGAAGGGCAATAAAATGGCTCTAGAATTTATTTTATTTATCGCCATAATACAATGGAAGATGGCCACACGGTGACGTCAACGAAGCGAAAGAAAGGAAATTGCCCCGACGGTTACTTCACTCCAGTGGCTGGAAATATGATTACACTTTTAACAAATTAGATTTTGTTCGTCAGACAGTGGATATTGTTTACGTTTTGTAACGTAAATATAAATGAGTAGATACATGCTACTAATGATCCGCAGGTTTCTGAATTTATGGCTATTCTTAAAATCTACATATATTAATTCCATTAGAGATTTAGTTAAGCCTTGGATTTCATTGTGTATAAATGTTTGTAGGCTATTATTAGTACTATACTAGATGTAAGTTGGCCTTGAAAACATTAGTCCAAACGCATAATAAACATCATGTATAGTACACGTCCACACCTCTTCTGGGATTATACGCGTGATACTACGTTTTTATAGTACACGAATTTATATAGAGTGATTAATTTCAAATGTCTAAAACCATTTTAACTCGTCGGAATAGGACATAAAAGCTAAAGGACATAAATATATTTATATAACGACATTGGCGTGGTAGGTAGCAGTTTGTAAAACATATTAGTTCATTCACCTCTCATTTTGTTTTGACCTAAGTTTTTTGCCCATACTTCAACATATGGACGTGATAATGAAAATACATCTTCGTGCGTTGAGTTCGACGCCAGGCGGCGGTCCTCCATTGCAGTCTGCTAATGCTTAAATTTCATCTAAATGTAACATCACATCTGTAATCCTCGAAGTGGTAGGCAGGGGAGTGTAGTATGTAGGTGCACTCCCACGTTTTCCCAAACGTTTACGTCCCACTATGGAGTAGGTGGTGCGCTTATTGCGGTACACACGCCAAGCACAAATCGAGTATACGAACCACTAGTGGAAACTTTTATTAGAAATTCCAAGTTAGAAAACTCCAGTAGGTAATACGATCCCGGGATTTGAAACCGGGAATTCTCGATCGATAGTCGCTTGCAACCACTTGACCAACGAGGCATTCAACAACTTTTTCGCACCGACATCAATTCAATGGCGATATCTTCTATGTAAACGTAACATCACGCCTATAATCCTCGAAGAGGCAGGCGGAGGAGTGCAGTACACATTCTCACTATATGTGTGCATATTTACATATTTAATGTCAAATTGTGAAAAATGTAAGCGTCCATTATATCATATACTCGTATATTATTCTCCTTGAACATATTATGATGATGACAGACGTATAAAGAGTTTTTTGAATGGGAGCAAGTTTTATTCGATTGACTTGGGCTGTATTCAAGATAAACTTAAGTGAGTCTACGATTATAAATGAGTTGTTCTTTAACGTACGTAGAAATGCATCACGTGAAAGGGCTTGCGATAATATTAATGATAGCATCGGGATTGCGAATAAGATTGATAAAGCTGAATTTACATGTAAACCCGTCGAGGGTACACTGGATTTCTGAAAAGAAAATCATGCCCTAATAATTATTTCATCGTGCCTTTGACGCTCGGAAAATCCAATTTGACGACAGCGGACAAGGCTGAAAAGGTCAAAGCAGGGATTCTCGCGACTCAATCATAATGGAGAAAATTGCGCAATCTCACAGCTTTGCTTATTTTGCGTTTAAACAAAGACAGTGGTGGCTTATTGCATTTTCACACCAATTAAAATTTTATCCATCCAGCCAGTTACTATCGTTTATTACAAAATTTCTAGAATCCACTGAGATCATATAACGTTCCAATTTTCGGCTCTGCTCTCTCTGTCTCTCCATCTAATCGGCGCCGTTTGTCATATTTTGAAGAAATACGTACTATTTTGTTACACTGCATTACCATAATGTGACACATTGCTGTGATTGTTGTTGGACACTAAAACGTTATTCCTAAAACATGTTATATTAACGAATTCGTCTAAACATACAACTACATATTATTTATCTATCAAACAACTCTGGGGAATTGGGTAGTTATGGTAAAATGTTCGTGTAGGCTTTACGCGAAAAGAATTCATATTTAAAGATGGAAATTGAGTTGACAGCGAAGGCATTCAATTCATTTCTTGGCGTTATGAATGATTCGCGATTCGTCTGCCCGGCGGGCGTTCAGAGAATATGATGGGCACAAAGCAAAGAGAGAAGGTTTTTGGCAAAAGCGAAGTACAGGATGACTTCCTTCCTCAATCACATGCAATAAGTATTATTGTTATTATATTTTCTTGTATATCATATCTACGCTTGGAGATTGGTTCCACAGATTTTATCGCCAATTATTTCAACAGAGCCAAGTCGCTTTTGTGTATTGACATTTTTCTCTTAAATGGTTAGTAATTAGTTACTTAGTTAACACATAGGCATTGACCAAGATAAGGATCTTTACTGGGTGTTGTTTGAAGGAAGAGATTTAGATCACATACAGTTTTTTACTTTAGAATATTATTCAAGCTTTTTTTTACAACTTCCTTGACATCACACTAGTAAACTTTGGGGTGTCTATGAAGCTACTAACAAGCTTAGTTCTATTGCTTCTGGAGTTTTGAAGTATTTTAAGGAACCAATTCAAAACGGGGAGATTTTATTACACTGCCAAAAATTTCCCCTAAATAGTCTACACTGTGAGAATCATGGCATTCACTTGTATGAACCGTCGCTGTTTATTTGCCATTGTCATATTCGATACAAAATGGTTTGCGAAAAAGTATACAGATCTTTAAACTCGACATCTGCTTCCCTTAATTGAGTTGAGCCTTCCGCTAACGTCTACGTCATTAAATGGACTTTTCGTGAAGCGAAACGTGAAAACCTTTGCCAAAGTTCGTTCCAGTTAACTAAACAATTTTGATGATAAATAGAATATACGAGATATAGGTAACTGTAGTCATGAAGGGATGAAATAGCTTTGTATTATTTTATTCATTTGTGTTGCAGAAATCTACGTGGTGATGAATGGTGATGCAGGCAGCATCTATGTCCGATGTTAGATAGCATTGAAGTGGGGGTAGGTACTTGAGGATGTCACTGATGTGTTGATACGATACTGCCAAGGAAGGATTACGTTGGAAAGATAAGTTCGGTCCACCTAACATACTTTATTTTCCCTGTTAGAAATAATATCAGTGTTCCTTCTTTAGGTCAACCTAATGCTAGGGATACCCACAGAGATTGTCTGATCTTTAATTGTTATATTTGATGTTAGTAAAATGTATTATCGTTTTGTTATATATGAAAAAAATATCCTGATATTATCGTTATAATCTCGAAGATGCAAGGGTGTAAATTTAATACATGATATTACTAAGTATCTTAATCGTAAAATCCTGTTAATACTAACTGCTGACAAATAGTCTTGTCAGTGTCAATGGAAAAGATGCTTAGTTTATTGCCGTACACCGGGCACATATTCTATCTAACTCTGAGCTGCTACTAAAAAATCTAAGTTAGAAAAATCCAATAGGGCCCGACCCGAGATTTAAACCCAAGAACTTTCGGTCGGGAGTCGCGCATAAAAACAACGACCAACGACACAGTCAACTATTAAGTTTTCAATACCTAACGTTGCCGCCTAGTTTCTGCCAAACATGTAAAATCAACACTCGACATGTTGCAAACGTCGATGCTAATCTCCGTTTTAATATGCCCATTTAATATAGAACAATAGCCTTAATGTTTCCTCGGCGACACCATACAAGTAATTGCTAACTTGAGACTTGTTCACACTCGCTGTTAGTTTTAGTATCTATTGTTTTAGTTGTCTATTTTTCTTGTAATTTCGCTAATATGAAGAGTCTGCGTGCAGAGCATGGCGATTGTTGCTACGTCGCCATTGTTATTAACGAAGCGTCCTACTTAATAAATGTACATTTCATTTCATTGCTATTTCTACAATCGAAACTGAAACATTTTTTTTAATTAGGTAGCATACGTTCGGTACCGTCTAATTTCATTTTAAATCCAGCTAAATTATATGTGTAATCGTTATTTGATATTAGAATTGTACATGTAGGTATGAAGGTTTTACCATACCAACAGTTATAACATGGAATTGTTACGACAATATGCATTATAATGAAAAAAAGTTCTAATCCAATCGCATTAAAACAGCTTTCGACTTTTTCTCTCAGTGTTGGCCGCAAACTTTTTTATGGCCTACTGGTGAACACACATCTCATCCGATAGTTGGGGAAGACTGAGAACATTATTTGCCACGGTACTCCACAGTGGATCGTTGAATATACAATACATAGAAGTTAATGGTCAACACGATTTTCAATCAATATCAGATGTTACTGCGTTCATAATTTTATGAATATGTTATTATTAATATATAATATGTTATATATACATGTCCTAAAAAAAGGATAAATGCCAATTGATTATATCGATTTCTTTGAACTAACTAGTAATATTTTTCTTAAATATAGTTTAACTTTCGATTCTGTTCTAGGCACAAGTATTTAAGTGATCAAATGTGTACAGCGCCTTGCTAGATCTGGGACGGCTAGTAAATAGTTTTCCTTTATATGTAAATACGGTTCAATTTATTTAGTGAATTAACTAAATCTATTTGTGTTTTAACCTGATTATTTCCATCGGCCGCAGGTTGTTAACCTTCGGGTGGAACGACTAATAGGAACATCGTTACAGGCTTTCGCTGTTATTTCTGCGATACTACCTTGTAACTTGAAAGTATCCAGATTCAGTGCATTGTATAGAAAATTCATTAAAATCGCTGAGTTTATTTTAATAAATAGAACAGGATTTAAATATGCAACTTTACAGCTATTTGCTCTCAACTCAGACCTTAACGACATTTTAATCGTCCTATAAAAGTACCTATACTGTATAAAGATATTTCATTATTTGCCAGTATTTGCTCTGTTTTATTACAACAGCTACATTCGAAAACCCTTTGTGTTTTTCCTCCTTAATTCAAACCATTTCTGGGATATCCTGTAGCGATAAATCCCCTTGTAGTGTGCTCCCTGTTGAGATTTATGCTATACTCTTAGCCACTACGCTTAAATTATTAAGTAGCAACTGCTCCTTGTTGGCTTAACGGTATGCAGTGTCAGAAAAAATAAATTCATAGGTTTTTTCATTCAAAAAGTTGTTTCTGTAATTTAGTGCGTGCAAATCGCTAACTAAACGCAATTGCATGTCGTCATTCATCGCGAACTACCTATCATTAGAAGGGAGAGAATCGCTAATAATTGCAGTATCATAATAATGAAATGCTTATGAAAAGTGTGCCCCTATATTTGGCGATTCATTGAGACTCCGTTTGGGAGATTCAGTCGGATGGGCTCCACCGTTCGGTCTCATAATCAATTCAAAAGCGTATATTATGTCTTACATATAGGTCATGTTTTGTAGAGTCATTCGTATCGAAGTCTGCATCGTCTATTTCATTTTCGTGAACCCAGTTTCTGCATTACTAACGAACACCATTATCGTAGACCTACCTTGCTATACACACTTTTTGTGTTATAAATTTGTCTTTTCGTAACATATCTTGAAGCTCATCAATGTGAGCGAGTGTACTATAAGTTACCATCCCCTCTAGTCTCCTTTTGTGTTCATTGATAGAGTACGTAATTCAGTGGGCCCTCTAAGAAAACGTCGAGTGACGGGCCCTAATGACATCAGCCGAGTGATGGAAGCATTAAAACTTGAAAAGCTCCAACTTTTCCATTTAAAATGATAGCCAAGTTTCTCGAGCACCTAATTAAAAACTCTTTTTTCATTTCACGTTTTTTCTCCAAGTAATGGTTCATTTATGGCGTGATAAATGTTTAATTAAGATGTCTTAATAGCGTTCTTTGTTTGTCCTTCCGAATAAACTAAAATAAGCGTTACAATGTAGAATAATATAATAAGTAAGTGGTCTAACGGGATAAAATAGAGTCCATTTATACTTCTAGGATGGAGAAACGGCTCCAATATCCAGTTATCTAGCCAGTACTCAATATACCTAATACTATTTTTAAATGATTTACAACTTTGCTACCCTTACCCCGTGAAACGGTTTTTATAGCTTTCTCTAGCACGACCAAAACTAAATGACACATCATAGAAAAGTGAACGTTCTTTGCCTTTAATTCGTCGTCTAAGCGCCTACGAGCATTTCACTGGTAATAACCAAAGTGAAATTGGAAAATGGAATGTACACTATGTGGATTAAAAGCTTCACCGCGTACTGGGTCATTAATGTACTTGCTGAGTCCTTTCTGTGAGCGCTAACCAACATGTGGGTTATATGACGTGGATGTAGGTTTCCTGTTGTGAGAGATCCCTTGTAAGGCCAAGTGTTGAGGGCAGAATGTATTGACGACTGATTTATTGTGTAGTAAGGAAGCTTCTATTAGATCTCGGGATTCGAATTTTTTTTTTTAGTGGCTTTTATGTCCTTTGATGGACTGTTTCTACACAGGTTCATGTCGCGATTTTTACCAAACGTAACATTACAAGGTAGGCAGAGGAGTGTAGTACATTCCCACGTTTCACCAGTTATTTTGCATCCCATTGCCATATGATGGACACTAATCCAGATTCTGAGTCTATACTAGAAATTTTAACTAGAATTTCTAGTTATAATAAATAAATCCAATAGCATCCGTCCCGGGATTTGTACCCGGGACCTCTCGACCAGCCGTCGCACTTGGAACTACTCGACCACAGACGCAGTGAACCGAGTCAAATCATCGAATTCCTACCATGCCTCAGTTACTATCATTTTCATGGTGTCAGTTTACTTCTTGTTTCCATCGTTCTATTTCTACCCTCTTTTCATAACTAAAGGGACTGACAGAAATTTAGTGTCTCAAGAAGTCTCAGGAAAACTCACGTAGCGGAGGGAAATGCTCGACTTATAATGAAATGCTCGATAAGATTTCTCGTGTTTATTCAGTCTCGTCCCATCTCAAAGATACAAAAACAAGAATTAACATTTTATATACAAGCATATCCATATTTTCTTTTCTTTTCTATGCCTTATTAACATTTATATCGATAGAGGGTGCGTATAACGTAGTATGATAAAGATAATTTTCATAGACATTATTTTCGCAATAAGCTATTTATTCCTAAAAGACAAAATTGCACATATAGGTACCTACTGAATTTTTATTTAAAATACAAAACTAATACTCATAACTATGCTATTTTGTATATAATTATTCGTATTCACTACTTAATTACGACTAATTATTTGAAAAGATCTCTTCAAACGCTTTATAGACCTTAACTTATTACCGATAAACAGTACGATGCGAGCACTTCATTTATCCGTCACAACAAATAGTACCAACATTTACGCATGACTGGTCTTTATTGGGCCCCTATGAGAACATTGAGCACATAAAGACTTAACCATAAGGACCCATAAAAAAACTCATATAGTTCTAACGGTGCAAACGAAACTCATGTTACTCGTGGGTATTGCAGGTGAATTTTATGGCTTGGATGTTTCGTTTATAGATCCTTCTTTAGCGTTAGTTTCTTACACGGTGCGTCGAGAGAATTCAATTGGATGGTGTCCATAGAATGTCAGTAAGGTGAACATTTCATATTTTTTTATAGAGATAAAGACGTTGATGTATTAATGGAACATTCACATATACATATAAGGTTTCACTTTTAATGTTAGGTAAGCTAACGTAACGTTACGTTACGGCTACAATCACAAAAGAGGTATGGAATAGTTATAGTTCCCACTATGGAATAGTTATAGGTCCCACTATGGAATAGTTATAGGTCCGACTATGGAATAGTTATAGGTCCCATTATGGAATAGTTATAGGTCCCACTATGGAATAGGTATTGGGTATATGGAATAGGTATGTATATAGGTATATCGAATAGGTATATAGCCTATTGCCATGTACCGGGCACAATTTCATAATTCGGGCCACTATTAGAATATCGCGCGACCCTTGATTTGAACCAGGAGTTAAAACCGATCGGAAGTCGCGCTTGCAAACAAACAGACCAACGAGGTATTTAATTAAGCCATGGATAAAATATTGAAGAGAAATTTGTAAATATCATAACTTTAATTTCGTACAAACTTTAAAAATGTCGGCATAAGTATAACGGCAGTGTAGGATACACGAATGTTTTATTTAATACTGTTGGCAGCACTATAACAATCTAAGTGCCATGTGACATATTGTTTTATTAAGATTAACCGTTAGTAACTTATTTCTTAACCAATAGTACGATGTATACCAGATTCCCCAACAACCTTCGAGTTATGCCTTGTCGCTGCATTAAAGATGAGCGCAGTACATAGTGAGTATAGGTTAACATTATGTAATTAGGAAGGTCGTAACTACTGAGGCCCCTTCACTTAAATGAGAAATAAGAGTGGACCAAAAATTCTACCTTGTGGAACACCATAAAACATGTTGCATGCTGTTGGTATGTTATCTAAAACGATGGTTACTCTGGATTGAAGACTCTCGATAGGTCTAAAAAACGACCAGAGATTTATTAGCCGAGTAAAAATGATCACAAATTTTCTTCATCGGAGCAAAGGCTATTTATTATCTTTAAAAAAAAACCCTCTCTGAAACATTACGATTCATACATACATATAATTTAAACATAAATTCATTGTCTACGAACAGTTTTATTTTTTATCATACAATTATTTACATGCTTTTGTAGGAGTGTGGTTTGCGGTCACACAATCAGTTTTAAAATTGATAAAAATATTGGTCATCTTACTACAATGGTTGAACATATTCAAAGTAAAAGTGTAGTAATATGGCTGACAGTTTTGATATGTGAAACAGGTAAATTGTCCCATCGCTCTGGAGGTTCTATTCTATTCGATGGGTTTAAGTGAATTTACTTCTGAAATGTGGGAGTTTAGTATTATAAATTTGCTATTGCATTTGATTTTATGAGAGAAAATTTTGTCTAAATCATAATTTATTACAGGGGAGAAATTTCTTTAGTTTTTCAGCTGATGAGGTTAACCGTATTTCAGGTTTGATTGCGTCATGTAGTTCTATTTATAGCAGTCGTATAAATATAATTTCTCAACCGTGAGTGAGATCGCCGTAGGCTGATTTAATTTATCAAAGCTGCTTTTGTAGTAACATTAATAAGCCGTTTATTGAAACCGCCCCCAACTGTATCATTATCTTAAATATATATACCATTTCGTCTAGCGTTGTTATTAATTAATTAATCACATAATAAGTAGCTGAAGCACGGACTCAATACGTTTGATTTTATACAAACCTTTCTTCGATATCGAAAAGTACATTGCGATGTTATGCAGAATTCTTGAAACAGGTGCAATATTTTGATAATATAATCATCCGCAACAAAAATGAGCAAAGGAAACATCTTGTTTTCATATCAATTTATATACGCTGGTTTAAAAAAAAAAGCATTGAACATATCTCTACCTACTAGAGAAGCAAATCTCTGACCTAGCTTATTCTGGGATGCATTGTAGAAATTAAAATCTGGACCCGCTTCTACAACAATGGCAGAGGAAAGTCCAATTGTCTACGAACAAAACATTTCGCATTCAAATACGCGATGCTGCATTCACGGGGGCATTTCACGTATTTCCCCTTTACATTGTTATTTACATTTTCGTTTTGTGATTTGTGTGTCGGCGATTTTCTCCGATTCGTGTTCATAGATCACCTGTCGGAGGAGACCTCTAGCTATGTGGTAAAAACCTAAAAACTAACTGGATCTCACAACACTTTTTAATATGTTAATGTATATTTTGCCAATATGTATTTAATTTCTTATTTATGTACAAGTTAGATGTTTTCAAATTCCATAAAAAATATGAAACTATATGATGTTCAACAAAATGTCGTATCAAGTAACTACATTTTGTCGTCATTGTGTGACTTAATTACAGTTACCCATGCGATTTGATTGACTTTTCTCATCCGGTTATCGCCCTTTCCTTCGGAACAAGGTTCCATTGTTACAGTAATAATATAGCGACGAAAACCTCTGGAAATATATTCTAAGCTTCTCGACTGTGAAACGTTTGATAGTCGACTTTACGACCGTTTTAACGCACGAAGTATTACTAACTGTACGTCATTCGCTCACAAAGTCTTCTTTTTAGGGCTCTCTTATAGAAATAGACCGGTTCGCATCAACGTCAGCAATGAATAGACCATAGCAATGATTGATGGGAATCGCTTAGTTTCCTTTTGTGGTATGACCAAGTCACCTTTTTGTAATTGAAAAAACTTGCTTGCAATTGTACGTAAGATTGTATCTTTGCCTTTAGTTGCAATAAAGCATTCACACAATACCGATGGGTACTGATTCAATATAATTGTTTAGTGATTCCAAATTCTTGTTTAATACATTGGCCTTTCAAATATAATTCCGTTCCCGAAATTTTACATAATCTAGGGTAATATGTTGACTGCCGTTGGTCGTGTTTGTTGCGAGTGCGACTGCCGATCGGGAGGTCCCGGGTTCGATTCCCGGGTCGAACACTACAACATTTTCTAATTGAGATTTTCTAGTAGAGGTTCGGAGTCTGGAGATGTGCCCGATGCATGGCAATAGGCTCACCACCT
>DWDV01000261.1:0-18654 GCA_018245615.1 Mimoniades ocyalus | reverse complement strand
TTCGACCCGGGAATCGAACCCGGGACCTCCCGATCGGCAGTCGCACTTGCAACAAACACGACCAACGAGGCAGATAATTTATAATAACCATATTAATAATAAATTCTCAGGTCTTTATATTACTTTTGTGACATATATAATTAACAATCACTTGTCTGTGTGTGAGGAGTCATAGGGGAGTAGAGTATGAATGTTGAACTTGGGGTAGACACCTAATACAATTAATTTATAAAATATATATATTGTGCTGGTAAATATAGTAATATTAAATACAGTGGAACCTCTTTAAGTCGAAACTCAATAAGTTGAAAATCCATAACTCGATAAAATGTTTTGTTCCCTTCCCTTCAAGCCCTATAGCCTCCATTACTCTAAATCTCAAACCTCTATTAGTTGATATATTCAGTGAGTCCCTGCAAGCCATTTTGGTACATATTTTCCTGCTATAACTCAAACAATTAAATTGGACCTCTGTATCTCGAATATGGCACTGTTTTACTTAACAACCTTTACAACTTAACTGACTTTAAGAATTTGCCGACATTGTAAGTACACCATTGTTTGTTAGAAAACAATTTGGTAGTATACAATAAATAGGATTACCACTTCATGAATTTATGACTCACATTAACACATGCTTGCTTTTTTCTTTTTATATTTTAAGGATATTTTAGAAATATCCTTTTGTTGATTAATAATAAATTAAAATATGTGTGTTACCTTTGTAACATGAATTTCTATTTACTTCACCTCTCTAACTCAAAATTAGTAAGAATGAATCTCAACCTCTATGTCAAATCAGTTTTTACATAAACATAAACAGTTTTCGAGTTATGGAGGTTTTCGACTTATCGAGGTTTGACTTACCAAGGTTTCACTGTATATATTTATACCTAAGTAGCTGTGTGAGCAATTCACTAAAGTAAAATGTGAGGACCTATATATTTTGGAAATGTTAAAATAATTGTATATTCATTACTCACTGACACTTACACATTCTACCAATAAGGCTAGCCTGCAAACATCCAGCAAATACAGATAGCACTTTGGCTACTAAATCCAACTTTGTGCATGTATCTCAGACACCCTAAGTTAGTTTTTAGCTAGGTCTGCTAGAGCTATAAAAATATGTTGAAAAAATCATCTAAATCATCTTCTGATGGGCATTAATACTCTGAAAACAAACACACTTACCTCTCCGGGCATTTGCTCTTGTTCTTTCATTGATATTGTCATTATTGTAACATATCTTCAACCATTTCCCCACCTGCTGAATTTATGTGATTGTTACTCTTACAATATGTCAATCACCAGTTGGGATATTGTAGAGGAGCTGCTCTTATACGTTTTTCTTTTATATATATTGATTTCCTTCAATATATTTTGTATGTATAATACGACAATGATATATATTTACGTACCTCTAAAATATCAATTATTTATTATTTATATCGATGCAAATAATACGTGTTTAATCATCCATTATAATTTAATGCATAAATGTTCTTGCAATCTTCTCACTTCCTAATATTTCAACCGTATTATTATACCGCTGAAGGACTATCTACTGACATGAGTTTCAACGGGTGTAGTGTATTTCTACTGAGGAAAATACCTAATCAATATATTATTAACGACGACATTTGCAACATGAAAACGGTGTGTTGCGGTATCCTCAATGGAATCACCTATGGTGACACAATAGCTCTTTTAATAATTAACCTAATAAAAAACAACTTGAAGGAATGTCTTTACTGTTCGAATACAAAAATAATAATTCCGATCAGCCGGCGCAACAAAATGGCGTCATTGCCTAAAACAAGGCGAATAATAGAAAATAGAACAAAATTTAGAAAAATGTCATAGCTGCGATCATACAAAAAACCAACAACCACAAAGAGAATATTTTCTTACCTTTATCATATGTCCCAAATAGTAAAAAACGATTTTTAATAGGAAATTTTCATTCACTACACTTTTTGACGTAATATTGAAAATAGATGATATATAAATTTGCTTTGCTATTTTCAATGCATGTTACCATATCAATTTCAGATCGGAACGCAAGAAAATCAATTTTTGTCAAAAGTGTCACCAAAACTTAATAATTAAGTAAGTATATATTGTGTATATATAATATACACACAAAAAATAAAAATTAGTTAAAAAGTTCCTTAACAGATCTGTTAATGAAGTATTCTTAAGCCAGAGAAATAAATAATAGTGATATATAAACTGTTAGCCAATTTAGCTATATTCTAAGTACTTACAATATTTCTTGCAGCTACAAATTGACAATTTAAACGAACAAAAGGGTCACTTTAATAAGAGTATAGCTTTAAACAAATCAATTTTATTCGATTATTTTCGTTTGTACATTTCATACAATAATGGGTACGTTCCACTTCATGACTTATAGCTTGGCAAGAAAGTCATGAAATGGAACTAAAATATTTTATTGTTAGCAACACTCTCACTGTTACGTCAAGTCAGTACTCGTCATATAATTTTAAAGAAATGTTTAACGTTTTTTGTGATTGTTTTTAACTTTATGTATTATTGTGGTGCTGTTTGGGACTGATGGTGTTCGCAATGAATAGATGTGTAATCCGCAGCTCCGCTAAAAAGATTAATTATAAAGTATACCTGAGATATCGGGCAGAACTCAAAGCCAGTCAAATTTTATTCGATTTCAACGATATTTATAAAATCACGGCCGAAATGATTTGATTTTTGGAAACAGTAGAACGGTTCTGCTTGAGTCATATTGAGGGATATCTGGATATGTATATAACTACATCAACACCGTCTAGGGATATTTTGTATAAAGTTCTTAAACTCAAAAAATACTGGCCAGTTTAAAAATCTTTTGATGAAAGACTATTTTGTAAACCTTTTTGGACGATTCTAAATTTGAATTTGGAAAAAAATATATAAACAAAAGATTTACGCGGCATAATGGTAGCGAAGTCCGAAAGTTTACCCTTTTTATGTTTATGAAATAGCAAGGTAGACCAAAAGGTTTTACACAAACGGCAATTGGATTAAGAAGAAAAAGTATAATAAATAAACCATATTATAAAAAATCAACAGAACAAAAATCGGCAATCATATTAAGTTGGTTTGTCAACAAAGAAATAGTGAATAAAGCATTAAATTTAAACTATAATTATTATTAATGAAGAAGAAGTAGAAACTATCCCTGATATTTTTTAAAACAATTTTTTTTTAATAATTCATAAGTTACTGTACAAATAATTTATAGTTATTCATACAGTAAGTGGACTAATAAATATAAATTATTCGTTTATAAAGTATACATTTATAGTTACTGTACGAATAACTATAAATTATTCGTACAGTAACTGGATAAATAGGCTCAGCTAAAATAATAAGTAAAGAAGCAAATATAGGTTTTGCTATATGTATTCCTTTATTCATTATTTTCCCTATATTATTTCAAACAACGAACTAGCGAACTAAAAGAGCGAAGTAGTTCGCCAATACATTTTGAACTAAAATGAGCGCTCAGTTTGGTGCCGACTACGCCCAAGACTAGTCGTTCGCGAACTACCCAAGACTAGGGGTAGTTCGCGAACGAACTAGGTCAAAAGAGCGGTCTTTTAACTGGAACTATCCGACCTAGTTCATTGATGGTATCGTTCTTAGGTCGTTAGTTTGTTTTCTTTTTATATATTGTTTAGTGTTTGTTTTTGCCTGCCAACATTTTCGGGAGACCGTATTTTTTGCTCTCCAACATTTACGGGAGCCCGTTAGTTGCTCGTTAACACTTTCGGGCGAGCGTTTTTTTTTTTGCTCGTCAACATTTACGGGAGACCGTTTTTTTTCTTTTGCTCGCCAACTTTTTCGGGAGACCGTTTTGTTTTTTGCTCATCAACATTTTCGGGAGATCGTAATTTTGGGGGTTTTAAATTGAAATTTAGGGGATTTTTTTGTCATTATTCTAGGGGTATTTTTTTTTATTGGCGACACTGCGAAGGACATATACATATCGTGACGTATGTGATATGTCGTTCTTAAATTAGGGATGGCGATTCTTTCCGAAAAAGATAGATTTTTAAATCGATTTAGATCGTAACCTGATGAATCGATTCACAAAATATTACGTCTAAAAGATCGATTTCTAAAAAAAAATCGATTTTTTAAAGGTGCATTTACAATGTAAATATGAGTAACAATTTGAGTTTATATAGAACGTAAAATAATGGTAAAGTATGAACACTTCATCATTTAATAATTCTTCATATTTATTTCAATGCTCACTAATAATTATTTGTATGTAAACAAATTTAATTTACTTGCATACATGGTTAGATTTAACAATAGCAAGAAACTGAAAATAAATGCTTCAAAGTAGCGCATAAGCGATTTACTTACCCTGAATTACTTATTATTCCGTAACTAATACTATGTGAATATATAATAACGTAATAAAAATAAGTATTTATTTCACTAATCACAGTATGTAAATTACAACAGTCAGTCAACAAAGGCATACCTACTAAAATAAATTAAATACGCAATAGTCGCAATATTCATCAACTGAACAAATGCAAATGGTAAACTAAAAGATTACAAACGTAACTTTTATTTATGAAAGAGTGACGATGGAAACACACAGCCATCTCGCGAGTTTTTGAATAATTAACCTTTTAACCGACAACACCGTAATATTACGGGTACATTCTACAAATTGTAAATAATTTAACGGTTTTTACCAAAACAGAAAAAATCGAATGTCGATAATCAAGGGTGAAATATCGATTCACTGGATCGATTCAGTACTACATATCGATTTAAAAAATCGAAATTTTAGGCCCGAAAAATCGATTCTTCGATTAATCGATTTCAGATCGGCATCCCTATCTTAAATGTCTTAATTAATAATATACAGTCACAGTCGGCGCCGATTTGATTGATATCATTTTGCCAACTACGTTAAATACTTATAAGAAAAACCATATATTTTTTAAATTGTAATCAATATGGACGTAGTAAAAGCAGTTGGCAAATATTTGGATACGCCAGTAGGGACAGTGTGTTACAACACAGACAGGGTAAATGATCAAATAATGTAATCCTGAACATTTTATTTTGGAGCACGTTTGAAAATTTCAATATAAATCGTCTGTTTTTAGGTTTTAACTACAGTACTTGATAAGGAAAACATAGAAGGTTTCGCTAGTATTATACTGCGCTTAGCAGACCGAAGCGGTGCTAAAATGAGCCAAGAACAAGTTTTACTTTGCTATCAATGGTTAGAGCATATAGCTATGTATGCCAATCAAGCCAACGCTAGCCCTACATTCGCAAAAAATTTTTTGCAAGTAGGTCCTTGCATGTATTCGTTATATATATTCGTACGGTAAGGTTTCTTTAGACAGACTCAAAATGTTCGGCCCTTGTTTTGTCTATAAGTTCATTTTGACCCATGTACACAGCATAGATTTAAAAACTCGCTGGACAGTTTCTTTGTAATTTTTAAAAGTACATCAGATAGAGAAATATAAGATTCCTCATTTCCTAAGTTGCATTTTAGGTTCTATTAAAAGGTCACATAAAGATGGACTAAGGATATCTGACATTAAAATTCAGATTTGATTTTATACCAATAACCTGTGTTTGCACAGAACTAATTTTTAATTTAAACATATTTAAGCTTAAACAATATCTGATTCTTCTATAACTTGGGGGTGTGTTTCAGTTCATAGTTGCATAACGTTTAATCAGCACCTCATTTTTACTTTCAGGGAATCAATAGTGCTTTAGGGAAGACTACATATTTGACAGGACATTATTTAACAGTGGCTGATATTGCCACATACCATGTCTTATATCCTTTAATAGTAAGTATTTACGACAATAAATAAAAATTGTCATTGAAGACTATTTTTATTTATGCACTGTACTAGCTATGCTGTTTAAAGTTTATATAATTTTGTAGCATTAGGAGAAACAATATTAAAACCATCACGGTGTTGAGAGTTTAATTCAGTTTAAAAAAAATTAACTAATTTTTAAAGTGTGAAAACATTTTAATGTGTAATTACTGCCACATCTTTTAATGGTGTGTAATGTAATATGACAATACCTTACAAATTACCATATTGCTTGTAGCTTAAACACAGATCTTATAATGACATCTAACTATGTTATATATGGAGTTTGATATATTATTTTGTTTTATTTAGTGCAGTAATTGATTAAGTAGATATCATCAATATTTTTTGCCTCTCTGCCTACCCAGTGCTGGACCTGGTTTGAAGATACGTATGTATGTATCAATATTATCTAATGTTAATAAAATCTGGTATAAATTTCAGGAATGCCTCACCATTTTGGAGCAAGAATCTTTTATGAATGTGTGCCGATGGGTAAAGCATATCCAGGCTAAACCAGAAGTATGTCAACACCGACCTCAGTTGCAACTCAAAACCCTAAATTTATCAATTCTTGCACCATCAGTCCATTAATTTGATCTTGCTGATTTGTTTTGTATTAATATTATCACAATGACTACTGTTTATTTAACATGATGACATTGTAATTAATTTATGAAATTCGATTACGTTAACATTGTAGATTATGTTAATTGCAAATTTGTAGTACATTAAATGTTTGTAATTATACTTTTGAAATGATTCCCTAATAAATATATGGATAATATGTTTTAACACATTCTTAATTGTCTAACAAGTTGTCTAGATAAACACTCTAAATCAATGTTATACATTATATGGGAGATTATGCATTTTGTTCATATTTATTTATTGGAATAATATTATCAGTATTTTATATGAAAACAATAATACAAGTTAGGAACAATTTATTGTTAACAATCCAATTGCATCCAGCACAAGAATACTTCAGCAAATAAAAAGCGTATAAAAATTGCCTAGTTATTTTGTAATTTCATTTGTTTTAATGTTACTTGGACTATAAATTTGTGGACATAAAAGTAGATTTTATAATGCAAAATGCCTTTCATTTCAACATTGCACTTGTTATGTTATGAATGTATCTAAATGCTTTAGCAGTGGTTTTGCAATGAATATTTTTTTTTGTACTGTATTATACATAGGGTTTTTATACTATTTGAACTGTTCAAATAATGTAAGTTGGTACAGGTATTCTGTTATCATTTGCAATATGATAAAATCGTGGAAAACAGCACAAAATAATTTGTGGAAGTGTATTTTAAGTTTTGAACTAGAAAAAATATTTACCATTATTTTATTACTTTTTATCATTATTTTGCGGATTTTAAAATCCTGATAAATATTTAAAAAAAATTAGCATAATCGTTGCAAGTTATTTATTTCAGGGATCGTTGTCAAGATGGGCCAAACATATCAAACAGTTTCCATTACCGAAGCAAATATTGCCTCACGAACTAAAGAATGTTAGCCTGGATGCGCCTGTTGTGTTTCATCCTCAACCATTTTCATATCCCGGCTACCCTATTATATTATATCAGTGAATGTGAGAGAAGACTACAAGTGTTAAAGAAATTAGCAATATTTAGCAAGAAATCAGCAAGAAAATTAGCCGATGTAGTTTTATCACATAAACCACATTAAAGGTCTTTTGTATATGTGCTGTGCAAATAAACAGAAGTTAGTCGACAAATGTAATATGTATATAAATAGTAGCGCCTATTCCCCAAAAGTGAGGCAGAGACTTCCATATGCTATGGTCCAGACGGACTTCTGGCGCCTCTTCTACATTCTTTAAAATTGTTATACATGCTAGTGTATTAAGACGTCGCTGATTTATTCGACGTAAAGCGCCTGGGTGTGCCTCTTCTGACTTCCATTTGAACTAATAAATTTGTTTTGTTTATCAACTGTCATTCATTGTTTTTACGTGACCAATACATGTAAGCATCCCTTTCATCGCTCTAGTCACTCCAAGGTCTGAAGAAGAAAGAGGAATATATGAAGGGCGGTCTGGCTACTCGTTCAATTAATTTTATAATCATCAAAAGGTGTAATCTAAAAGACAGATTTGATGCTGTGCTGCTGTAATTTTTTTGACGTTGATACAATTCATTATTAAGCTGCTTCAACCTATTCTAAGATATGTTAAACAAGTCGCCCCTTCGAACTACAACATAACAATACCGACACTATTGTTTGGCGTTGAAAGTACTTGTAATGAGGGTTTTAAGTATTTCCGCAGGTAGAAAATGGTTGAATATAAATGAAGAAAGTCAAGTCTGTGAAGATAAGTAATGTTTGGCACTCGCCTGCTCTTTCTACCCCGTGTACCTGTTATTTTGTTTAAAATAATTATTCTAATACCCGATGTTGCACAGTGGTTATTCAATCCTATAGGTGGTAAAAAAATAGACTCTTTCAGTAATTTAAGTGAAACTCCGTTTCGATTTGCTTTATTACTAAAGATAAGGTAAATATAAGATGTTGAACATATTTATCTGTTTCAATGCGTGGGTAAGAACATCATGCCCATTATCCCAGAAATGCTACAAATTCCGTTTAGCCATAATCAATGTATTATAAGTGCAGAGCCAAAGTACACATGGTTGGGTCTAGATCAGTTAATATTTCCATTCAATTTACGATCAGAGAATCGTAGCATCAGACACCTTTCCAGGCTATTTGAGTAAGCACAACCGTCATCCTCCGACTCTGAAACGAAAAGAATTGGCAGATTATGTTCATATTACCTTACAAGTTATTTAAACGTACAATGATGAAACCAAAAATAATAATAAAATAAGTGTGCGTTTGGAGTTTCAGCAGATGGTAAGTTTAATCGATGGGTTTTAGAATGGAATAATATAAACGCGGTCAGCCTAAGGTTATCGTTTTTGAAAGCCATGGAACAGGGGCGGAATTGCGGAAACGACTCTTCTACTATATTAAGTAGAACTAGATGTTAAAAAAAGTAGGTATATATTAAAGGCATTCGTCAGCGGCAACGTGTTGTAAAAAATAAAAAAAATAATTATAAGTAGGTATTGACAGCGAACTCAGTATAATATATAAACTAGGTATTATTATTTTCTTAGGTAGGTACCTACCTAAGTACCTACTTAAGCTATATTGTTTTGACTAATGTTGCAATACCTGACTGTAGTTCCTGAAAACAGGCGCGAATTTGATCCTGTAATAAAATGCGAGATTGATGTGACGTCACTGCCGTTTGCACCTTGTTCGAAAGTTCAGCCTGCCTCGGTATTCCCCGTGCGTCCACCTGTCGGATTGATGAATCATTAATCATTAATGCCATTATTTACACACACATCAACGCAAATACAACGACCGCAATTATCTTACCACTTGTAAATTGGCGAACACACATTGACTGAGACACTGGAATATAAATAAACAAGTTTATTCATGCATTTACTTAGGTATGTTCTTCAAGATAACAGGTAAATAAGAAAATATCTAAGTGCTGTATAATTTGTGATAAGTGAATATTTTGCTTTTAACCTTATTATTCGTCAAGATCAAAAAAATATATATCATCACACGTTTTGATTTGCATGTGTTGTATGACTAACTGCTGAATAAACATAACGTCCAAATAACCTATTAGGGAGCTTGTAAAATGGTAACTTAGCCAGAACAGAGACTTACGATATAATCAATCTAAGGCTCACGGACCACCGTTGTCATTTGATCGACGATCGTTAATGGCCTGTGCTCAATGGTGTGTGAAGTGTGAGATATTACAAAAAATCATCAGCAGATTAATTTATGTCCTACTAGCGTTCGATAATAAATTGGTGTTTTTTTTTATTGAATATGAAAAGTAATGGGAAACAAGCAGACAGTCCACTTGATGGTAAGCTGTCACATTGGCTACATCAGTGGGGTTACCAATGTTTTATCAGTTATTGTTCTAACTGGCGATTTATGAAAAGATGTACTTATAATTTGTAGCATAAATTTTGAGAGTAGGGAATTGTTCTTATGGATCTATAACTGACGAAATTACTCCGCCCGCGGTTTAATTATACGATAAAATTCAACAAACCTTGTCCTGGTTAGATTTAATTATTAGAGAATTGGTCCGCTTAATTCTCTGCCAAGTTCTGTTATCGTATCTATTCCTGTTATAGGATATCCTTGCGCCTTGCGTATATTGTACCTTCCTACCAGTTCTGCAATTAGGACTAGTGTTACCTGTTCCGTTGTAGATATAAGTTTGTTCGCTTGATTTACGACTTTCATGATCATACACATTCGAACCAGTGTAGAGTTTCGGGCGATCGCCTATCTTATGGAAGTTGCTTCCCTGTTGATTCTGATAATCATCTCTCTTCGGAGCTGTGGTTTCGTTATAAGAACAGGCACGCAATGCGGAAGCGACTTCATCTTCCAACAAATGTATATTATCTTTGTCAGAATTTGAAACTAGTGCTGGCAGCACGAATATCAGAGCGGCTGCGGTCAGCATAGTTCAAGAATCTATGGAAGGAAACGTAATAGCTTGGGAATATAAATTGGAGAGCACAGGAAACACTCACATTGCGGTTGACATTTGATTGTCAGTTTAATGCTTTCATCATTGTTGGGAATACTTGCTAGTTGCGACATGAATTGTGGTAATTATGTCAAAACCGATAGATAAATGTGCCTGCTGTTTGCTATAGAGTGACAGTAAGTGTAGGTACCTACATTGTATATAGCTTTAGCTACCTTATCACTCTTGCATTGATTGCGTAACAGTTTAATATGACGTAATATCACGCTTGTAGTTCCCGAAGAGGTGGTCAGAGGTGTGCAGTACACTCCTACGATTGACCACGATTGAGTTACTCTTATTATGTTATACCACGACTGAGTTATTAATGTTATACCACGATTGAGTTATTAATGTTATAGCACGATTGAGTTATGCGTCCCATCATGAAATAGGGGGTGAACTATCCAAACTCCAATATGCTGTGTCCACGAAATAGAGACTGTGTCCTACTACTGGGGATTTCAAATTAGAAAAACTTAATAGTGCATTTCCCAATCTAGGGATCGCCAGAACCTTTTGATCAACAATCGCGATTGCAACCATTGACCAACGAGGCAGACATATGTGAAGTATTTTATTGTATTTTAAAATCAATATCCTTCAAATATAAATCTTTGCTTATTGATGTTAACGAATGATTACGGTCTTTATTATGTACCATCACATTAGTTACGGTATTTCCAACAAGTCGATGTGTAGAATATGAAGTACCTACTTAAATCGTTTATTTACTCGCTTATGTTTAAATTACCCACTGCTATATAAACGTTTAAGCGTGGGAGGTGTATGGTGTTATTATAAGTGAATTACCACATATTGTATTTGTATAGAATAATTATGATTGAATTTGACCCATTAAAGATTTACAATTTTAAGACAAAACGGAGTACGTAGGTATGTAGGTACTTGTATTTATAAATAAATATGTATTTATAAATATATGTATAATATGTATTTATAAATATATGTATAATATGTATTTATAAATATATGTATAATTTATAAATATATGTATTTACTTGTATTTATAAATATATGTATTTACTTGCATTTATAAATATATGCATTTATAAATATACTTGTATTTATAAATAAATATTTACCTAAAAACTTGTCTATTTCTGTCTATCATTAGTTTGGACTTAAAAGGAATTGGTAAACAAATAAGTAAAGGTTCAGTTACATACTTACGTCTGTTTTCGTTGGGTTTTGTCTTGAATGCATTTGGTCAATAAAAATAGATTGAAATTAAGAAGCAGTATTTTTGTAAATAGTTTATTAACAATACATGTTCTTAAATACACTTAATCTATATAAATGAAGTCGGTTAATAAAATGACAGAGCTCTGTTGACGTGAGCGCATCTCGCAAAACTATTGGATGGATTTCGATCAATTTCTTTTAAAACCTGTAGAATAAACCCGGTTTCAGTAATTCCGGTTCAATGCACTTAAAAATAAATAAACACCTAAATCAATTTGAGTCTACCTAAGTTTTACGCAATTAAACGACGATTTTTTTGACATTCAGTTCTTTGTTAACTTTTATTGTAAGTACACAGTGCCTACCTGAATCCAGGGGTTTATTAATTAAATATCATTGCCAAGGCCGTTACTGCAAAATTTGTTAAGTACAAGTTTTTCGCTTTTAAAGTTGTACTAAGAATTATTCAATAAATTCATATTATTTTTTATTACGATTTTTCCAGAGATAAGCCTTCATCTACAAACTTAAATTTTCCATATGAGTTTGGTTAATTTCCAGGCTTTATCCCTTTCCGTAATGTCCCCATTTGCCGTTGCCCCAGCCGCTCCACGACGGGCCATTACTTCCCCCAAACAAACGTATGGGTGACCCGAAGTTGCCGTAACTGCTACCAGCCAGCGCTAATTTGCTGTAGCCTGGAAGACTGGTCGCACCTACACTGGAGTACGCTGTGCCTATCACACCAGAACTTTCTCTATATCCTCCATAGTTCCCGGATAAGCTAAATGTCATTGGAATGTGTACCCGTTGAAGTGTGTAGTCTACTGATCGGAATTTTGGCCAAAAAGTTTCCGCATTCTCCATTGACTCTTTATCATCTGTGGTAGATGTCACTGTTGTAGTTTGAACTGTAAATGGAATACAATGTTAGTAACGGTAGACGTCTATGTGGAAAAAAAATTATAAATCCAAGAATCATATTTCAAATGTAAATGTATGTTTCATTCATTTACCGTCGTTAACAATTGGTTGAATATTGCTCTTCTCCAGAAGCCGGTCTAAAACTACTGCGTTGTTGTCCACACAGGCTAAATGACGGCTTGACAAACTAAATTTCTTAAAACTATTATGGCTCGTTGGTCCCAGTGGATACATTCCCGGGTCGGGTATTAACCTATGTTTCTATCTTAGAATTTATAGTAGTAGCTTGGAGTGTGGATATGTACCCGGTATATGGCAATAGGCACTCCCCCGTTTCGATGGTTGGAAGTACCTATATTTTATCAGGTGAGTCGTGGGAGTGCACTACACACATCGTACTTGTAACAGCCTTCTAGAGAACATTTAATTTAAATTGATTTGATTGCAAATATATTATATTGAGAGGATGCTTCAATTGTTAGAAGACATAATGACCCATTTATTGATAATCAAGCTAAGAAAGATAGTAGGCATATTTTCTTACAGATAATCTCAAGTTGCAGACATGGGATGCGGTCGGAATTACACATGACGTAGCGCTAATGTCACACATTTACTTGTATGCGCTAGCACATGATACAAGCGACAACTCAACGTTTGGGTAACGTTTTATCGCGGTATACATATATACTGTGAGTGCGAGTGCTTTGAACGCTAATGTGAAAGGGCCTCATAAGAAACATTAGGCTGACGGAATTTAAAATAATTTAAATCCGAACTTTACGGGTATAAGTTTTTAATCCAGCTTACTTGATTCGGTCGCGTCCAATAGTTCTGTGGGAGTTGACACTCCGGCCACGTGTTCCTTATTTTCCCCGTCATCAGAAACCATCAAGGGTGGACTTGGATACAAATATAGTGCTGGATCTAGCACCGCAGTGTGTACAGCACAAATACTTAGTGAAATGAAGATAGAATAGTATAACTGAAAATATAATCTTATTGTAGTTTTGATTTCATCATTTAACTAAAATATTGTGTAAGAAGCTCCATACATTTTTTTACTGGCGTAAAAAAATGTATATTGACTTGGGATAGCAAATTTTTTGTCATACTGAGTAAGCTTTGTTTGCAATTAAGTCGTAGAACAAAAAAGTCAATAAACAACTTGAGGTCGTAAAAAAATATTGTAGACATTAAACTTCAAAATTATCTCTAACACGTGTAAAGATGATCATTAGTTACTTGCCCACACATGCTTACGTATTGATTTGTACTAACAATTTGTAAGAGCAAAACATTTAGGGGGCACTTTAAAGCAATCAATGATATTGTTTGGATAACAGGAAAAATTGATCGGTAAATATTTACTACCTAATAAAAAAAGGTAATAAATTTTATAATATGTATAGCAATTATCATAATTATCAACTCTTTTTATCGACCTCTTATTGGACATGGGTCTCTTCTCAGAATGAAGTCTTATCTTTTACTGTTAAATGTGTCGTGAGTGTTTGTACATAGAATAGTCTAATATTATTATATAACTTAACAAAAACATATATTAAAAAAATTAAATAAATTTAACGCATATTTAAAAATATGTTATCAGTGAGACTTAGTCATTCTATGATTGAGATTTAAGTATGCATTGATTTAATAACAATGTTTACTCAATACTAGCTCATTACATAGGTACTTGTTTACCTTACTAAATATTTATATGTTATCAGGAATCCATGTATATTATAATAAAATTGTACATACCGCGATTTTTGCGTCCATGTCGCCGTATAATTCTTTTTGTTTGCCTATATTTACGCTTCCACCGTAAAACTTCAAGTTAGTACGCGTGACTGTTCCGTGGTGTTAACCCGATATCAAAATTAGAAATGCTTTCTCTCACGTTGGGGTCAGGTTTTTATGTTTTTCGAGCCAAGGTCGTCTCTTCGTGTGGATTAAGTTATGTTATACTATGTTATGTAAGTGAAAGCTTCCTTTATGACCGTGGACCGGCGCAACGGCTGGATGGACGCCCCCATAATCCTTCACCGGAATTTAATAGTGAACCTTATTTCATACACGCATATGTATGTTTCGGTGATGTGTAATCATTATGATTTCTATAATTAATATCATTTTGCGTATCAAGTGAATCGTGGGAGTGTACTATATTCCTATGCTTACCTCTTTGTGGATTACAGGCGTGATGTTGCGTTATATACAGTGTATCCAAAAGTGTATCTAAAAGTGTACTTTTGGCTACCGTTTGGAACTAAGTTTGTTTAAGGTTTAGAACACTCTCGCGTTTCCCCAGTTACGTTTACGTCCCATTATGGTGGTGATGTGGTGAGTTTAATACCATACACTGGGCACAGATCCAGACTCCCGTGCCAATGCTAGAAATTTCGACTAGAAAATCCGAATTAGATTCCAAGTCAGAAAAGTTCAATAGTACCCGACCCGGGATTTGAACCTAGGACTTCTCGATCATCAGTCACGCTTACAACTACTCGACCAACGAGGCAATCATCCAGTCAAAGGTTGAAACTCAAAGTCATTTAATAATTCCATTCCAAGCGTTCTATCCGCACGAGTATTGTCCATACATTCTATGTACATGTATGTATATTAACTGGTAAAAGGTGTAACTTCAATGTGTCGAAGATGAATGCTCTCTTAAAGATTTTTGTCCTTTATATTTATTTATTGGTACAAACAACGCATACGTTGACCTATTATTTACGATTTCTCATATTTATTTGCATATACGAGTAGGTACTGTGTGGGAAATGTCGATAACGTAGTCTAATTTATTATTAATTGTGTGCTAAAGGTTATATTGTAAAGAATGAGATCAGATTAAATCTACCATTAATACCCAGAGCAACATCTATTCATATGTTAAGTGCTCTTTTGGTGGAATATTGAACTTTTGGTGGAATTTGGTGGAATGTTGAATATTGAGTGTGAGGGTTGGCATAATAAAATTTAAATAGAGAAAGTGTGCGTAAATTTAACTTTTTAAATATAATACGTGTTATAATTTTTTTATATTATGAACAAAATTCATTGTTTATGATCATAGTGTGAATATGAGATACAATAGTCTGTGGTTAAGGCGTAACGCAAAGGACATATTTATAGATGCATACTTTGTGATATAGAACCTCAATAACGTTCAGATTAAAAATTTTATCCATTGCGGTTGATTTTCGAACACTTCTGTAGACCTATAATAATATAGTTCATATATATTATAGTTCATTTTAAATTTTCTTTGATTCCGTTAGATTAGTAAATTTTACGCATTGTTTTGTGCGTTCTCACAAACATATCAAACTATTGTTTGGCCAGAGACTTCCCTAACTTTAAAATTGTTCTGTTTTTATGCGTAAACGGGTATATTTATGGGTACGTAAATAGACCGTATTAACATAACCGGTTGGAAGTAGGGAAAATAAATAATAAAGGCAACGGTTTTCCTTCATTGTCCAATTTTTTATATAGCGTTCGGTTGAAACGCAATTGTTTGAAATAAAACGATGTAGCTATCAACATTTTAAATTTACATTTACTGTGCAAACAAGATACTAATATTAAAACCAAACACAAATTCCGTATCGAATTAACATTACTTTTGGCGTATCGTACTTGCAAATATATCACTGTTATTTTATAAACAATATTACGTAACAACACGCCTGTAATCCCTGAAGAGGTAGACGGATGAATGTAGTACACTTCCACGATTCACCAATTACGTTTACGTCCCACTATGGAATATGAACCTATTGTCATATATCGGGCACATGTCCAGACTTCGAGCCACAACTAGAAAAACTTAACAGATAAATCCAATGGTGCCTGACCCGGGATTTAAGCCCAAGACCTCCTGATCGGCAGTTGCGTTTGCAGCCTGCACGACCAACGAGGCAGTCCAAATCATATTCTAAGAAAACAATAAAACCGTGATCGTTGAGGTAGATTCTTGGAGCAAAAATCACACATTTTTACGTTCCTATCTTTTCCCTTAATAGGATCCCCAATTTCCCCATCTGATGAAAGTTTACTTCTGTGTAATTAAAAAAGGTAGTAACGCAAACTAACATTACGTGTCACATGCTCATGCACCGACACTTCTCCCAATGTATGTCCACTATTATTGTGCAAAAATGGCCTCCTTACACGAAGGAAGCCTGCAAATAATTTGATAATCATCAATCCTTTCATCGTTCCGGTCTTGGATACGAGTCTTTGTTGAGAATGAGATGGTTTAAGGTCGTACAAGTAATACCTATATTTTGCATAATTAATGCGTGCTTAATAATAGTTGAGATATAAGAGTTCAAAACCAATTCAAACTGACTAAGTAATAACATTTAATGGAGAGGTTTCGTATTTTTTTGTATTAATAAAAAGTTTGTTAAGTTTTGTAAGGGGATTCACAGTAAAATTCGAAGTTTTAATGTGTTTGTACTCAAATATAAAGTATTTATAAGCCCAATTTTAAAATTACAATTTAGTTATTATGTAAAATCATTGTCCTCAACTGCGCAAAGGTACAAAGTTACATTGGTAAGTGTCACTAAATTTTTTTGTCCGTTTCTGTTGCTGCTTTTTGTTTTATTTATTCGTGTCAATAACTTACGTTTTATAGAGACACGCAAACTTATGTAATACGGATCAAGTCATTACTGCGTACATTTCACAATTTTCAATTCAATTTCTGTATTTCAGAATTTTATTATCGAAATTCGAAGATAACAATTGACAACTTAAATTTTAATTTACATAATGAAAATAAGAAGCTGCTGCACATGACCGTGAAATGTCTTCATAAAAACTAGGTTCACTGTCTTTTAGTTAATCTTACTCGTAACATTCGGTGAGTCTTGTTAAAAATAATGATCAACAGATTTTTTTCCTCGTTCTTATCTGACTGATATGAAAGGCTATTTGGATTGGTATACAACTTTTTGCTAGTTATTCAACTATTTTTAAACTACGATGTGAGTGCATTATATTTAATTCATTACAATTCCCATCGCTACGCCGTAGTCGATAGCAAAGGCATTTGACATATTAAAAACATTGTTTCACAGTTTGTCAACATTCACTTGGCCGGTGCAATAGAATTAGTTTTTCTATATCACTTTCTCAGTAGATCCGAGACCGATATTAGAGCAATAAAAGGATTCATAATTTTAATTCAGTATTTGTTGTTATATAACTAGACATTATCTAAGGTAATCTTGTTTTAAATTCAATACTCGAAAGTTGTTATAAAAACGTAAGAAAAAAAAAGGATTTATATTTGGAACAATTGAACTGTTTGCGAATAAAGTTGTCAGTTGAATGGTGTGATTGTGTAGTAATTAAGTATCCGACAACAAGTAGAAACCGAGATGTTTTTATACTATGTAAGTCGTCTGCAGACGTGTATTAATCTACTATCTACAAATATTAATACCATTTAGTATTCATCGTAGAAGCTGCATAGTGATAAACAACGTAACATGACGCCTGGGATTCGTGAAGAGGTAGGCAGAGAAGTGTAGTACATTCGTACGTTTCACCAGTTACGTTTACGTCTGACTATGGAATAGGTGGTGAGGCTATTGCCATACACTGGGCACATGTATGGATTCAGAACCACTATCAGAAAATTTAAATTAGAAAAATCTAATAGTGCCCGACCCGGGATTTAACCCAGGACCTCCTGATCGGCAATCAACCCTACAACCAACACGACCAACGCTGCAGGCAACCCAGAATTATAAACAAACAAATATATTTATGATAACCTGATGTATATCCACAAAAATCTCAGTAAATTTAAGAAGAATAGTGGTCTCCATCAATTAAATTTAAGAAATAAAAATAAACTTGCAGTGCCCACTATTAGGCTTCATAAAGTGTCTAACTTGTTTGTAGGTCGAAGTATACGCTTTTATAACAAACTACCAAACGATGTGGTAAGTTTTTCAGTTTGTAAATTTAAGA
>DWDV01000260.1:0-18663 GCA_018245615.1 Mimoniades ocyalus | reverse complement strand
CAATAGGCTCACCACCTATTCCATAGTGGGACGTAAAAAGTAACTGGTGGAACGTGGGAGTGTTCTACATTCCTCTGCCTACCTCTACGGGGATTACAGGCGTGATGTTACTTTAGAACTTTATGTTGATGAAAATAAGACGACGTAAAAATTCTGTTTGCTTAAATCGTAAAATCATGCTCACTACGAGTACTTTAATTCGATCTGTGTATAAATTATAATTGAATAGTGATATTTAAATAACTTTAGGCGAAGTGATTTACAGCGAATTAATTTCAATAAAATTTCAAACAAATGATGTAATGTCATGAAGGGAGATATTATTGCACAGACAATATTCTTGATAAATATAAGTCAGATGTCTCGGAAACCAGCGTGAGTGTATGAATTGATAAATATAAGTCAGATGTCTCGGAAACCAGCGTGAGTGTATGAACAGAGTGATGAATGTGGAAGAAGCACGGTAGATCTGTGTAAACAGAGGTATTTGACAGTCGGTGCTGTCTGTCCACCGCGTAAGGCTGTGGTGTGGCATGAAGATATGTATGTATGTTTGTAATAATACAAATCGCTGCCAAAAGTAAGTAATATATTTTCGTATTAGTAAAAATAATCCGGATTGTTAAAGTTCCATAATTTCCGAAGATTCATTTTGATTTCAAAGTTTTAACCACTAATATTTTTATTTATACTCCGAGCTTCGTAAAGGATGAAATGCTTCCCTTAGTCGTGCGTAGGTAGAAAAAGATTTTTTTTAAGTTTTATTACATGACTAAAGTTTGCATATATGTAAATATGAACAATGTTGGCCGCATTCCTTACGCATCTGTAACCAGCAGTGTTGCATCACTTGCTTACGTAAAAGTTGTTTACGTGTGCCTCACGCGGGAACATTCTGAATGTATTCAATACGACAAATATTTTATACGCGTAGAAAAATGTATAATAAACAGTCTCGCTTTGCTACAACATATAATATGCTTAAATAAACTGTGCATTCGAGAAAATACCTCATAATTACGAGTCAGTCGGTTAAGGTAACCGAAGAAGACCGGTCAAAGTAGGCTAAGATTTCGCAAGTATAATTAATTATATTATGAATAAGAGCCCATCCACTAAGTTAATAGTCGTTAATTGAAATTGAATTATTGATGAGATTAATCAATCTCATTAATAAATCAATTTCAGTTTTTGTTTCTCCAGTCGGGAAAACCGGCAAATACAGCGCCAATAATAAAAATATACATATATCTGATAGCGTTACAGCGACTACAATGTACAATGATGATTAGAATTTCATCATATTCGAGTTAGTGATAAATACAAATAAAAATATCATTGATAAACGAGAAGGTCATTGCACACGGAGTGCACACAAACTGTACGGCGGCTACGCAGCTCGGTGTCGCCGTCGTGTGCGCAGTAGCGAGCACTGATGATAATAAGCCGTTCGACGGCTCGCTCCAAGTGATCCAAATTATTTTACGATTTGTTCGCCGGCATCGCTTCAGTCGGAATCGGGCCACGGAGCGCGAAGCAGTCCAGGAACGATCACAACGTACATCCTTATACTGTAAGTGAATCATTATAACTTATAATTAAGAAACTTTTATAACTACCCAGTGAAGTCCTTTATTCTTATTTTAGGTGTAAAATAATTAATTAGCCACATATATGTATTTACCGTCATGTTAATTATTTCATTTTCGTCATGCGAAGGCCATTTTATCGAATCAACGTTCGAGACAGTAACTTGATATGGACTGTTTTGTTTTGCCGGTAAGCTATGTATTGACACACGAGGAAATAAAGTAACGAAAACGTACATCTAATAAAATTGTCCTGTTGCGGTTGTATAAATACTTACGCGTAGGATACACGCAAGTTAAAAGTGAACTTTTTAAAGAACGAGAAAAACCGGTTAGCCTTATTCGGGTCCTGCTAAGTGTCCAGAAGATAATACATATATAATACTGGCGGTATTTATCGTGTGTTACTCTGTCATAAATCTTACTGATTTTGTAAGTATATTTCAGTTTAAAGATGGTCCTGAATATTAAATCAGTTCTTGTCGTCGACGGTGTCGGCGCCAACTGCGCCGAGATCCTGAATTCCCACGGCATGAAAGTTACTACCAAGGCTAAAATCACCAAGGACGAACTTCTGAAAGAGATCCCTGTGGGTATTTGAACACAAATATTCAGCTTTAAGTATAAATATGTAACGTTCGTTATATCTGCATTTTACTCGTTATTTTATAACCTGTAAGTTTTATATCGAAGCTACCAAAAGATAATAACTGTTATTTTATAATTTGTTATAATGCTCAATGGCAAAGGACCACATAAAATTATCAGCTCGGTGACAAGTCTCAAATTCTTAGGGCGGTTCGAAAATATACAAAAATATGTACCTATAAAATAATAGATCCAACGTTAGTCAATGACTAAAGTTCGTTTAAGGAGTTTGGTAATATGTTTACTGGTAGAATCATGAGGCTCTCGTGGTTCGGTCAGCGACACAAGTGACTAAGGAAGTATTGGAAGCTGGCACCAAACTGAAGGTAGTGGGCCGCGCTGGCGCTGGAGTCGACAATATCGACGTCGACGCCGCCGGCCAGAGAGGAATTGGCGTCATTAAGTAAGTTGTATATTCTTTTAAGCACATTTTATTGCAATTTGTATACAATCTGCAATATCATATAATTAGGCACTTGGATAATGACATAGCCCATCTTACATTTAAAACTTGGGTCTGTACTTTGAATCGAACGCTTGTGTAATTTGAAGTCAATTTAAAGTCTAAAGTCTAAGTCTAAAGTCTAAGTCTAAATTCTAAGTCTAAAGTCTAAGTCTAGTGAATGGGTGCAGAAAATGGGCAAGCGATCCATCTGTTGTCAAGAGTTTTCTGTAAACTATCTGAAGTTATCTATTTGAAGTTCTAATTAAGCTCAATTTTAGATTTAGTTTCTGATTCTTAAGGATTAAATTGCAAAATTTTATGTCATGATACAATCGCCCTCTTCACTGAAACAAAAAAAGTTATTATTGTTGATTATTCAAATAATCTCCAGTCAATGCACTCTTATCTAGAGCATTCATTCTGTGAAATCGTTGTTTATATTATATTATATTAGTATATTATATTAGTATATATGTATGTACCTGTACCTATTGGTATATAATAAATAGTGACAAATGACAAAATATTGTTGCGTTTGAAAACGTATAGGTATACCTAGGTATATTTTTGGTTACATTGATTGCCTAAACGAAACTAAATTGGTATAAATTGTTTTTATTATTACTTCGCTGTAAACGAACGACCGTCGTCTGGACTTAATCATACAGTTCGCTGAGATTTAAAACGATTTGATGGGCTTTGATAACCTCGCAAGTGTTTGGTATGACAACAGCAATTATAACAGAAAATGTTTGTTGATGACGTACCACACGATGATTAGTTCACTCAGTGAACTGTGAATGAGACGGTTATAAAACCACTGAAGATTCTTCTTATTACTTATAATAGAACGTAGAAATTATATGTATTGGAATTTCATATAAATTATTACATTTACAGTTATAAGTAATAAATATTAACCAATGCTATATATATTTATATATTTATGTGGACGAAGCACGACAGGTGTGTAAGAATAAAGATATTTGGCACTCTGTGCTCTCTGCCTACCCCGCAAGGGACCTGGCGTGAAGATATGTATGTATGTATGCTATATATATTATATATTTTTAGTGCTATTAAAGATCAGCTCAACATTTTTACAAGTGTGGCATAAAAAATAATTTGTTTTTCGTGATGTAATAAGCATATTAAACAGACATAAATATCATAGCTCATAATAAATTATGAACTGTTGAAAGGAATCGAATTGGATGAGTTGTTTTATTATCACTTGACAGATTTTACAATGCGTTTGCCTACTAGCATCTTCACTCCATATCTCGGTCATTCCAACAGAATGTAGATTTTTCAGCAAATATAGGTACTCGGCCCACTGCCGCTTCAGCGTTCCAATGGTAGTAGCTATCGTTATACGTCGCATAGTTCCATTTCGAATCTTTAACTCACTGACCGACTTTTAACTGGTGAACAAATCATTCTGGGAGTGCACACGGCTCATCTCTATGCGACATAACAATTAAGGCGCTGTATATATTGCAAGTAACCTTGCTAAGTGTTATGCAACTGAATTCTAATCTTGGCTTCTCTCTCAATATTTTGTTATGTAACTCCTTTTAGTAGTATGGAGAATGATAATGTTAAATAAACATTTGTAGTGCCCCAGGAGCAAACGCGATGAGTGCATGTGAGTTGACTTGCGGTCTTACCCTCGCTCTAGCGAGACACGTGGTCCCCGCATCGGTAGCCCTAAAGGCGGGCAGGTGGGAGCGAACGCAGCACACTGGAACTGAACTTAACGGGAAGACACTGGCCATTCTTGGACTCGGCAGAGTGGGCAAAGAGGTCGCTGTCCGAATGAATGCATTTGGGATGAAGGTAAACGATTTAAGACTCACATCATCGCAGTATATACGTATACCAGTTACCACGGCACAGGTTGAATTGAATTAACTTTTTCGGGATCATATGGCCGTGTCAACATGCCCCAAAAAATATTTATTTATATTCAACCAGCGCAACCGGCGTGGCCACGGTCCATGTAAGTAAGTCGAAATATTGGGGTACCTACAGGCTGATACGATCGTCCGGAAAATATAAAAATGGAATACAAATACTTATTATAAATGTATTGTAAAGCTTGTATATATGTCATAATACACGATGTTTTCTAAATACATTTGGTACATTTGTAACTACATACAACATAACATATTGGTTATGCTTTGTGGACCTTTTCCTCGTAACCATCCTTCGCATTACCACCTACTTAATTTCTTAGGTGACGATTGCGTAAGAAATGACATGAGAAGTAGCGTTATGTACGCTACCTACACGAGACATTCTGTAATCAGCTAGTTCTGGATGTACCGGTTATGTTCAGGATATTGGAAGTATTAGGTGTGGATGTAGTTAAGGTTCACTTTTTGCTGTTACTGAGTTCGAAATGAAACGACGTGGGATCGTCACAAAGGTATATTGGACACTGGACTTATTTGCTAATGACATTCACCTGTAGGTCGAACACTAGGTACACCTGAACACTTGAATTAGAAAGTTTTTATTCATATATTTAGCGAAGTAGGGATATTATTTTAATGTCAAATTATATTTCACTTCATATCTATCTAATTTGCAGATTGTTGGATTTGACCCGTTCGTAACAGCTGAACAATGCAAGCAATTTCATACTACCAAAATGGAACTAGATCAAATTTGGCCTGTGGCTGACTACATCACATTACACACACCTTTAATAGAATCAACGCGCAGTAAGTAAATAATTTTGTTATTCCATCGACACAAGCACATGCACTTTGTAAACATTTGTATCACGCGATTAAGTTCAGTAAAAAATCTCAGCAAATACTAGGTGGATACTGACAATATTAATATTCGGTAAGTAATCAAAGCCAAATAGATAGCATTTTTATTAATATCATTGTCATAGTGTTTCATTTAACATGAATAAATGAAATATTAAAAATTGATAATGCTTAGGTTACGGTATTACACTCTGTACTGGGGTAAATTTGAATTTATGTGTTACAATTCGCGATAAAAATTCATCAAATGTTAGAAACATCAGATAATTTATTAGGAAAGCCCACGAAAATATTTATCAATACAGATATCAAAAAGAGCATTATCTAATCATCTATACGACGTATCTCCATGATAGAAATTTTTTGTTATTCAACATATATTTGAAAATATTTTTGGAGCCAGAGATATCAATAGTCACAGCCAATGTTTTATGTGAGTACAGATAGCTTGATTTTATTTTCTTGTCATCTTATTGTTCGATACAATCCATATTATTATTATCATTTATAAACGTAACATCACGGCAATAAATGAAGAGATAGAAGTGTAGTAGCAGAAGTGTAGTAAACACCCATTTTCCATCAATTACGTTTACCTCTCACTATGAAACGGGGGTGAACATATTGCTGTTCACCGAGCACAAATCCTCCTCCGAGACACTACTAGAAATTTCTACCAGAACATCTAAGTTATAAAAAAACAATCGACCTCTCGACCGGCAGTCACGCTAGCAACCAATTCACGTAAACCAATTCATGTACGTATTGCGTACATACTTATACATAGGTAGGTTACCTGTAATACCAAAAATTTTAAGATTCTTATAGCACGTAATGGTTAATGATTATGTTGCACTAATAAAAGTATTTTTATTACAGATTTTATAAACGCGACCTCATTGAAACAATGCAAGAAGGGAGTAAGGATCATAAACGTGGGTCGAGGTGGGCTGATCAATGAGCGCGACTTGCTCGACGCACTCAACGTTGGCCAGGTAATTAATATCAACATTATTATATCATTACGCTATATCCCTAACAGTGCGAGCAGAGATCACCAAGTGCCAAATACCGCTATCCTACACACGTGCCTTCTTCTTCGACATTCAATAATCTCTACAATTACATACATATATTATAATTATCACTCAATATTAAATAATTTAAAATGTGTGATGTGTTTATTGTGGTTACGAGTTGCAACGCTCAAAGAATATTGATCAGTAGTTAGGCAGTTAGAATAATTTCAAACTGAATCGTTCAAATTCCATTACCTTGTCTTGTTTATCTTGTTTTCAATGCATCTGGCTCATGGTTATACGTCACTCAGCGATAGACTGAGCATGTTTACCTCCTCTATTTCATTTTCATAAATCGAAATGACGAATGGATTTCTTAATATAAATGTATGCGAATTATTGCTTATTACATTTCGTCACAACTTAAATTATACAATATTTATTTCTATGATTTATGAAATATTTTAGAAGTTTAAGTATTATATAAGTATGGGCATAACTGCTCAGTCCACATCTCAGCCTACGTCCAGCAGTGCAGTAGCTATCTCCAGAATGTATAATGTACAATATTACTTAATGAAATGTTTAAGTTGAACTGATCACTGTCACGTCACAGATCGCAGTTCAAATCACAAAGATTTTTTATAATCAGTAAATTGTTTTTATGGTTAAGAATTCTGTCCCATACCTACTAAAATTCATAAGGATTCTTTGTAAAACAGTCGAGTACAATTATATGTTGAATGCTTGTATATTTTTGTCTAATAGGTTGGCGGAGCTGCCCTAGACGTATTCGAACAGGAGCCCCCGACGGACCCTTTGACTCTGGAGATCATCCAGCACCCAGCTGTGATCGCAACTCCTCATCTAGGTACGAGGGGGGCATAACTGCCTACGTTGGCATAACTTGCCTTATATACAAAATTTTAACATTTATATCAATCTAACTGTAAAATTAAATATTACTTTAATATGCAGAAACGTATTCATGATTTAATCAAATGTAATCCTTTTAAATATTAACATGCAATTATTATTATTATTAATTCGAAAATCTGTAAAAGAACCATTTTGGTATATCCGCAACTAACGAATCTTTATGGGGGAAACATTAGATGGTTCTCAATTTAGATATGAATATTCCGGATTGAATTTAATAATTACATATATTATTAAATTGCAGGTGCATCGACTAAGGAAGCTCAAGTACGAGTTGGGCAAGAAATCGCAGAACAATTTGTGAATTTGGTCAAACCCGGCACTTACGCCACTCCACTCGCAGAAGTGACACGCATCTTAAGCAAGTAAATCTTCCAGGAAGATTGTGTTTAATTAAATTACAGCAAAATATGCATTTACAAAAAATATTTGAAGTATATACGCGCTTTACCAAAATTTATACTTCACTATGCCTTTCATACGAAAATATATTTTTAAAAAATATAAATATTTTAAAAAATATAAATATTTTTAAAATATATAAATATTTTGGAAGAATTTCGAAAACAAGCAGCAAACAAGCACGCTTTTGCGAAGTTATTTATCTTGTTTTTCATACACATTTTTTATAACTTTATTATTTGTTGAAACTAATAAACATTTTTTTTGCATTTACTTTTAAGTTTGTCTTTTTAAATAAAACGATATATAAACATTATCAACTGTCTGTTATTATTCAACCTGTAATCTCCCTAATCTTCCGTTTTAATCTTTATAAAGGTAATTGTAAAAATACAATAGCCGTATTGGCGATATTCAGTACACAATTTAGAAACTAGCAATTGCCGCGTGTTTTGTAATATAAGAATATGAAAGTGTCGTAATTTGCATTATTTTATGACGTTTGCATGTCAAATTATTTTGTATCAACGTTGTGCAATAATAATACGGATCGTAATCACGCTATACCAATTACTCCGTGCCCATTTATTTACCGAGAATTATTCTTGTAATCAGCTGTTTTTCTATTATATGTAGGTACGTGACGATATATTCATTCCTCATATTTTTATATTAATACAAGTGCATTTTTTTTCATTTGTTTAGGTTTGAATAAACGGACAGTACGTTTTGCATATCATATGAGTCGATACGCAATATTCGATCCGGTTCAAAGAAAACTTCATTTCAGTGATCACAAGTAACATTTTAACATTTAAAATTACTATTGTACAAGTGTAAGGGGTGACTTTGGTTTCATTTATTTATATAGATACCTACCTGGTGTAAGTATTCAAAAGTATTTCTCGCTAAGCAACAGCATAAGTGGAGAGGATCTAGAAATTACGAATAAATGTATAAGCATTTGTCACAGAAATACTAAGCACAGCACTAAGCACATAGAATATTTCTATCTGCATTATTGAATAGCCAGATACGAGTGAGTTTGATATCTAGAAGTAAATGCAGTTATTCATAATATTAACAAATCCTACTTATCCTGCAGTAAGCAGGCGTATTAAAGAAATTATAAATAAAAAATAAACTTTGTTATGTCATCCAAGTTGTGAAAGTATATAAATTATTTAAATATAGTTCAGAATCTGTAAAGCTTGTAGCGTTGACGCCGGTGAAGACTTTGAAGATAATTTTAGATAAACATCACAAAACACGCTTGAATTTTACAATGAGGCAATGAGTGCAATGAAACTAAGATGCGATCGTTACAGAGGGTGCGTTAACCAGGCGTTTTATTGATTATATTTTCGTTACATGTCCATTAGTAAACTTCATCGAATGCCTTAAGGATGACTTTCACATTTCCCATCTACCTATAGGTACCGGAACCATGAACCCAAATCTCAAAGACCTACAAGGTGCAGTATGGTCTAGGAATTTCAATCCTGAGAGAGATTGAGATAGGCAGAGAAGTGTTGTACACTCCCGCGGTTCACCAGTTATGTTCATGTCCCACTATAGAACAGGTGTTGAGTCCATTGCCATACACCGGGCTAAAATCCAAACTCCCAATCACTACTAGAAAATCCAAGTTAGAACAATATGCCTGTACAAAAGCGTTTTTAAGATCACAAAATTTCACCTCAATGACTTTGCATACCACAGAAAGTTAACAGAAAGCTGATCAATAAATCCTACTCCAGGTTACTACAAATATTTATTATGTTCGAAAGTCATGGATCTAGTCAAGTAATTGAGTTCAATTACTACAGCAGTTGCTGTAGTATGATTTTTTTTATATTTATCTCATAGTCGAATGGCCTGGTTATGTATCCGTTGAGTCTTTATGGTACCTATCAATTGAAGCGTCACATTAAGAATTAAAAGTGTGAGTGAAAATAACGATGTAGGTACATTTAAAATTATTTATTAAAAATTACTTAGACATATATAATTTACAAATAGAAGGCATAAAATGATATCTAATTTAACTGATGGGCCCGGAAATGGCAGTATCACTGAGGGTTGAAGGAGGGGACGAGGTAAGGAAGGGGTAAATGAATAAAGTAGAGTAGAGTTGTGAATAACTAGTTGGCGCTTCCTCGCCTGAATGTCCTTCCGGTCCTGGCAGGAGAGGCTGCGTCGTTCTGCTCCTCAGGTTCTGGTTCTTGCACCGACCGAGCTGATGCTATCCCATAAACAGATGTATCAAATTAGGTCAAATATATCAAAATAGAAGCCGTAACAATAAATTGTAAATTAGTAAAGTATTCATAGAGAGAACAAAGCTTTACGTTTGTATGAAGATACCATCAATGGTGTAAAATGTCAGTAGACTTGAGGCATGATACATCCAGGTACTAAAAAATCAGTTCTTGCAAGACATCATTATACACCTTAAGGCAACTCCAGTACCAAGATTGTTGACACATACAAATTGCGTTTTAATAACATTTTATGGATATTATATTGAATCTACATAATGTACGAGTATGTATGATGTAAAATGAAATCCACCTATTTCCTAGCAATGGCTGCTCTGATCTGCTTTGAGTAGATGATACTCGTTAGACATTCAATCATTGAAGATTTTGATTTCTATCTACGGTTTGTTCAAAGCAGTAAGTGTACTAATTAATTAAAATCTTTGCCAAATGCTACATTAAACCAGAGAATTAAAATTTATCAATATTCGCTGTATTTTATTAAAAGAGGTACACCGAAAAGTAACCGTGGGTCCACTTATAGGAATAGCAAAAAAGTATGTAATATTACGCCTAGATTTTACCAGTTACGTTTGCGTTTTCACCATGGAATTCGTAGTGAGCCTATTGCCATAAAACGGGAACAAGTCCAGATTCGAAACTACGGCTCTGAATTTAAGGTGAAAAAAACCTTAACCAGGGTCTCGAACCTAGGACTAGCGAGGCAGTAATACAAACGAAAATTTCTATATAAGAAAAATTTATGTACATAGGTAATCATGACATAAAAAAACAACAAAAACCAATATTAGGTAATCCACTGTTTATGACCTATCAAAGCTATTAATCAGAAGCTTGATGAACTGACTCGTGTGAACCGTGGTTGAGTTAAACGATTTTAAAATTAATTGCGTTTTATTTAACACAAAATACGTCACAGGATGGAATTTATATACATATAAATATATGTATACATATATTTTAATACTTTTATTTCTATATACCAGTCGTATAACGCAGAGCTTTGGTGCATTTAACATCCTTTATTTCTCCCGTTTTGGGAATAGACTAAAAAAAGAAGTTCTTAGCTGGCTGTATTTTTTTTCAAGACACACTGTTTACATGTGAAATTGAAACACAATTCTTTTAACGGTTTTGATGTGAAAAATTAAAAAACAGTCTGAAAGAGAACATTACACGATTGCAATATTAATGTGGATAATGGATAAAATAATAAAAATCATTGGAAAATCAATTACAAATAAAATAGTCATTATCTTTAAATTAAAAATAACATTAATTGCACTTCGTACGTTTCATGTGCAATAAAAAAGATACGGTTATAATGTCAGCTATGCTCAAGCCATCAAAGCCAACCTTGCGCGAATGAGTGCCCCCAGACAACCATTTCCTAGTGCGCTGAATGTTATTCTATACCATAAGAGTAGTAGCCTTGATTTCGTGCAAATGTCACAGTACCCAGTAACTAGTGCAAACGAGTGTAAGTTCAAGTTATCCATTAGGCCGCACGTTCCTTTAATGCACATAAATTAATCAGAGTACGGTATTTAGTTCAGTATTTGTATTCAATTAATCAGGAATACGAGCCGGTTTTCTCATAAATGTATTTATCATAACTGGAAATGTTGAAGGGGTAAATAAAATAAAAAGAAAACATAACATCACGCCGGTAATCCCCGAAGAGGAATAGGGGTTGAGCCTGCACCGGGCACATATCCAATAAATCTTAGAAAAATGCAGTAGTGCTCGACCCGTGAACTGAACCCAGGACCTCTCGATCGGCAATCGTGCTTGCATCCAATACGACCAACGAGGCATTCATGAAATTAAGTACGGAGGAATCGAGTAACGTAGATTAAATAAACATAAATTAACAAGACGGATATTTGTATTGTCTCACAATGTTCGTTAACCATCGTCTACTCTAAATTCAACACCGCGGTGCAGGCGATTCTTGTTCCAAATTCAGTTGTAATCTAATGTGCCTCTAGGGTAAAGTTAGCTCAAGTTAAAAAGGCGTTAAGTTTGTATAGAACCTATTATAGTCAGCTGCCAACAATATGATTCTGACGACTGATATTTATCGCTCGCAGTCGCGAGTCGTTCAGTTGGTACGCGTTCCTTAACTCAGAGCTGGTTTGTTGAGACTGGAACATGCAACATTGTGAAAGGTGCCTATTATTACAAGAATTTATATTGGAGGTCGCACTGTTACGTTTTGCGTCACTATGACTTGCGTATATCCACAGCAATTTATAATGTCTATTGTCTTTGGTAACGTCTCTGACGCTATGTGGCCTAGAAGGAAAGAAATGGCAGGGTATGCGCTTGTCTATTATTACTTTAACATACATGCACATTGTGTATATTTTATCCATCAGATTCTAGTGACTGTTAAAAAAGAAACAGCAAATAGCAGTTATTTTATCATTTTTACGCATCATTATTACTGGAAATTTTATACATGTGCACTTGAGAATTTTTATTATTATAGTGGGTTAATTTTAAACAGGGGACACATTTAGTCATGAATTATTTAAGAGCATTGATAGCATTATCGGTACATTATTTTTATGAAGCTTTAGCAGTTTAAGTAGAATCGAGGAACATTTACCAAATGCTGGATTTCTTCCTGTACGGGACTTTGCAGTATCAGACAGTTAAAACAACACTAACACCATTTGTACATTTAAACGATTGTAAAAAATCATGGTATCTACAATATATGTATTTTAAAATATCTATATTCTGATATTAGTTTTCTGAGATTTATTTGTCATCAGAAAGAGGTAAAAATATTTTAAGACCTAAGAATTGTTACTGAATATAATTCGTATTTGTACCTAAAACTATTTCAAGAATTTACCTATTCATTGATAAATATCGTATTGTAATTCTACTAACTATTATATTGCTTACTATGGCGTTATATCGGTTACTCAAAGGAAAATATTTCCATTAACTTCACAGTATTTAATATTAATTTTAGTCTCTCTCTATAGTTTAGTTACTCATTTAGTCTTAATTAGATTAGAACTTAAAATGTCTTGTTTGTATGTAAATATATATTTTGTATTTAAATAGAAAATCTAATAACTTCGTTACGAAAAATACATTCTTATACATCATTGTAATAAACGCTACCATTACCTACAGACATTTAACTCTTAAAAATATACGTATATTAACGTATCTTTTAAAAAAATATTTCTTGAATTTGCATTATCCGTGTACCTTTTGTGGATTAACAATTCTCTAAGCAGACATATACAGCAAAAAATTATTTCGTGTGTTTACTATTGAGCTCCACTCAAAAATAATTCAATCATATTTACAATTACAGATGGTCGCCATATGAAATCGCCACGTCCAGTAACGCCGCCTACTCACATTTACTACACCCCATTTTATTTCCTTCATACAACCGTACAGAATTGTAGTAATTACTAAGACTTACGTCTACCTCCGAATCGTCCTCTGCTCGGTTTGGAGGGGGCGGGCGCATCCTCCGGGTTGGTCTCGCGAGTAGCCGTGTTGAAACGTTTTTTACCTGTACCTTCAAAGAACAACACATGCTTATCTTACTTAGGGTTTCCTGACCACATCACGACCCTACACGTAACTGAATGAGTAAAAAGCGCCCTGTAAGCTTTAAACGTGATAACCCATCATTCACGCTAAACTATCGTTTGCCAATTAGTGATCAATCGATAATGGAATCTTTTGAACATGTTTCGTAACAAATTGAATGAAATCCTTACTTCATAGCTTCGCAATTAAATTAGACTGGTATCGCTTAATCGTTAGCAATTAAAAATATACTATGTATCTAATAACATGGGGAGTAGCTAATTGTTATTATATGGAGACCAGGAATGTGTATTTCAGTGGTTAAAATACATAACGGAGGTAATTTTCACACTATTTATGTAATTTTAATAATGGACAAATGTTCATAATGAAATTAGGGTAATTATTGTGATGTTTACTTGACTTTCAGCGTCATAAGTACAACATTGTCCTTAATATTGATAATAAGCATAGTTCGGCTACGCTGCGTGACCGATGTCAAGTTTTTTATATTTCTCATTAAATGGCTTACCAAAATAATAAAAAAACCACAAATTGTGTTTTGCAGTTTTACACAACAACCTCGCGATTGCCGTATACCGTCTGCACCAAGGCTATCGGCTCGAAACTGTCGTCTCACCGCAGCTAACATGGCATCGATACTACAGGTACTGTTGCATAATCAGAGCCATAGTTAAGAAATAATATTTTTACACGTTTGTGCGTGTACCATTTATATGTATATTTTTTTTTGGAAACCATAGATGATATGAGATGATAGACCTATGGTCATACTACATCATTTCATGTTGACTTACTGTAGCTGGACTTGGTTGTGGCTTCCCCTGAAGGTTCCTGGGGTTGTGATGCGACTGGCCCTCCGTGAAGCTTGGCTGAAGTAAAAAATAAATAACTTACAATCGACGTACTTCTAATGACGTGTATATTATATATAAAGAATATTAATTTTGTAAACGATTCTGTAAGTTTTAAAGTGATAAACAGTTTATGTAAGAATTGTATATATTTAGAATATTTAAGATTAGGAAACCGACACACATCAGAATTTTAATAATGTTCTCTAAGTCGGATGAGGCCTTCCCAAATGTTCTTGGCTCTGATGTGAAACATCATCCTGAGAGTATACCAATGGCTAATAAGGCAACAATAAAACGGTTGACGAAGAATGAAAGTATGACATTATCTTTATCACCTTTGGTTAAAAAAAATCCTCAGACGATTAAAACCTCCATTGAATTCTACAAATTAGGGGCACGCGTTGTCTACATGACGAACTTTGACACCTTTGGCAAAGTTATATCTATATTTTCATTATCAATATAGAATTATGTCAAGTCGCTATTGTTATACATTATTCAGATTGCAGAATTGCAGAGTTGCACAAGCGGACTGAACTTGGTCGCCTATGGCATGCGTAATGCAAGAACACGCCCGACGATATGTAAAGCAACGAATTTATATTCATTTCAATATTATGTTAAACGTATGAAAGGTGTGGGATGAACCCGCCCGGCTTTCATTTTTATTTTGTTATATGATATTTTCTGACGAATAACATACTGTATGCATATTGATAGGGGAAGTGACAAAACAGAACATGATGCCTGTATTTTAGAGGAACTATTTGAAATTATTTGTTATGGGTTTATTGCAGTGCAATTTGCTCGTCGTATTGTTCTCCGGAACTCCTATTATGTATAAAGTCGCCACTACACCGGTGTGTAACGCACGTTAGTATTACTATAGTTGTCTTGCAACAGAAATTGATATGGCAACGCAATCTACCTATTCCAGCACAACAAACGCTGTGCTTGTTAAGGGATCATTGCACCCTATTAAAGCGCACTCTAAATAGGAACGAGTTGATTGCTTAATGAAAATGGTAGGCATTATATATTTGCGTGTGCAATTTTGGGTGGCCGTCTTGAACCCATCTTTTAAAACAATGTTCTACAGTGCTGAATAACAATTTGTTGCAATATTTCTTCCAACAATTTCTAGTCATAGGCAGGATTCAAAAACTCGTAATTGCCGAAAAGTAATACCCTCTGCAGCCTGCGCTCGTCGCCTCTTCAAAGCCTCGAGGAGGTCTGTGTTGCTGCGGAAGGGGCGAACTCCTCCTGCGACCAGCTTTTTTCCCTCAGTTGATGACACCGGCGCTTCAGTGGAGGGTTCTTGTGCTTCACCTTCTGATGGATATTCCGCGTCGTCCTCATATTCGACCTCCTCCTAGAAAATTTAAGAAAAAATCAGCCAAATACTAAAATAGTAAAATAATAGGTTTTATGAACTTATATAGACATTGATAGACTTTCAATGATGTACTTGTCAAACGTCGTATAATACTAAAATGTCGCATTTAAATATACATTAAATGTAAATAGACATACAGACAACAATAATGTTTTACCGCCAAGTTAAATAATGAAGCTAACTGTTATTAGTTACGATTGCGGCATCAGCAACACCTGAAAGTTATTGCGCGGAGGCTACGTCACGTACATTCCATTGTGGGTCGCAAAAGATAATTTGATAAGAAACCAGTTTGTTCAATACGGATACTTGTGCGGGGCCAGCATCGACGTACGCAGAAATGCCACCGAGGAAAGGGAGTTCTTACAGAGGTCACCCGCGAAGGTGACTAGTCCATCGGTCACCCGTCCCACTCGCCTTGAACCAGATGGAACGGTGGACGATGTACGCGATTTTGGATACATTATTTCAAATAGGTATTAAACATAATATATTATTTTTTACCACTACAATTTCAAGCGCATTATAAATTTATATTTTATAGCGATGGTATCAAAGTAACTTTTTTTTCAGTAACTTTTTTAACTGCAATAAATTTATCCTTAAATTTAGTCAAAATAAAATGTCTGCTCTTGTTGTATAAGTATGTTCGCTGTACGTCGCTCACGCATTATCAAGAAGGCTATCGTTCAATTGACTACTTTTAAATTATCTCATCACTGAATTAGTTCCAATAATGATCTAAATAATCCAATCGACAGTTTTCGAAATTTTAATTTCACATTTCCGTTCTTGAAGGTAAGTATAATAAAGTTGAAATTTTAGCATTTCCGTTTAGCAGCTGTTTTCCAATTAAAATATGACTAATTGCTAACGGATAAAGCAAAAAAAATTACAACTAAAATGATTTGTTAGCATTTGCCGGCCTTTATCGGATATATACATACATATGTAACTTTGATGTTGCTGTGTTATTCTATTAAGCTTGAGTTTATGCTACCCGAAGAATTGTACAGTTACGTAATTATAGCAATAACTAAACCCATTGTGAATTCTACTGCAATATTACGACAACAATTATGTGTGTGCCATAAATAATTCTAAAAATATTCTTTCGTTGTCTATGAACAAATCATAATAGTAATACGTGAAACATCGACTTTTAGCTACATTTTTATGAACGCTGCGCGAACAGAAGTGCATGAAACTTGGCGCACTATAAAGTTCACAGTAGTGATGGGTGGAGAAATTTATTATTATATAAATACCTAATTCGATAATAACCCCACATACAATTTACAATGCGTTATACAGGCAGAAGGGGATGTAAGTATTTTTACATTTTAAAATATACTCGCAACGCTACCACAAATTCATTAATGGCTCATACAGTTGATTCATAAATATTTCACAATTATTTAGAGACGGAATCGGTTGTAGAGATTATCTCTTTTAACGACAAGATATCAAAATCGATGTGGGTATAACCCGTCATATGAAATATGATTTTTAGGAAATATTTGCTGTAAATGAAATCCATACAAATTCTGACAGTGTTATGGACGATTGAGGAAAGCAAAGTAGGTATTTAACTTGCGTACTTAACGTACCACAGCGAGCGAAGGTCCTCCACATCCTGCATGACTACATCTAGCAGATACACATTACTTCTTATGAAGTGAAAGGGAGGATATTCTCTCACAAGTTAATACTTCGGGTATTTTGCCGGAGACACTTGTCCTTATGAATTGTATATATTATGATTGGCATCTTGGCGACACTTTTGAGAAATATTTTTATACTTTTCCATGAGGCAGGCTTTCACTAGAGTGCATAATCTGTAAGTTTATTATTTCCTGACATGCTATTCCTGATATGCATATTGTTTTATCAGACTAAAACAGTAAGGAAATGTAACAAGTAAATTTTTTTCCAACCCTTATCGTTCCACTGTTGGAGTACAGGTCACCTCTCCGGATTAGAGGGTTAAAGTTTAGAGGGTATAACATACATCACATATATATTTCAAATTTACTAACGATGTCGCCCGACTGTAATTTACTATTATACAATGTATCAAAATCGGTTGAGTGTTTGACAGTAAGTAGTAAGTAGAGACGGACAGTGATAATACATATTGACTAAACTATACCAAATTGCTTACTAAGTTTACCTCAATACTAGTTTGGTATGATGATTCGCTAATAATATTCGCTAATTTTTCAGTTGACGTTACATTCTCAAATCGGTATCAGCCGTATCCTCTACGACACCAATCATTCTGATGTGTGGTGTAATACAATTTACCCTGAGGGAATGACGCACCAATTCGACTGATGAAATCCAGGTAACCTCAATGTATAACAATGGACACAGAATACCATTATCAGTACGTTACTTAACATTTAACTGACGCGATATAATATTCAAATTATTATTGGTACTTTTCTAATTAATAGCAATTGTTTTATTTTATTTTATAGGTAATTCATATTGAATTGCGAATAGCTACATTCAAATTTCTTAGCTCGTTTAGTATTCCTTTCGATTTGCGACCTGCCTCAACCTTGTATAGTATTACCCATCCTATTATGACTGATTGTCTTTAAAGCATCATAACAATGATACACAATTTTTTTCTAAGTGTCAATATGCTGTTGACCCTAATGGCCTCTACAGCTTCACCGAGTTTTGTGGCGAGCCAGAGTG